>QEOT01123449.1:26669-61534 GCA_003123785.1 Pterocarya stenoptera | reverse complement strand
GATCATCTTTAATTAGGATGGAGGCTAAATAAGCTGATCTTGAGATTATTTGTGTCGCAATGAGTTGCAGTCTTGCAGACTTCCTGTTGGTAATTAGCTCGTGTCGGTGCAGAAAGTTGCAAATCGGAAGCTTAGTTTTGCCTCGTTTATTGCATTAATTCAAAGTTCAACCACCGGATCATCGAGTTTCACCGAAGAAATATATATGAGCTGCGCGCAATATCTATCACTACTTTGCAATAAAAGTGATTATTTATTATAAAAATAGATTCATTTTAATATATAAAAAATAGATTCATTTTAATATATAAAAAATAATTACTAAAATCAAATAATTAAGTAGTTTTCTTATATTGTTTGTATTCCAAAAATTGATAATGAACTGTTTAAATTATTTGGGGAGAGAGAGAGAGAGTCACATGTAAAGGAAAGTGGATGAAGTTTTCAATTCATGGAATTATCTTTCGATCGAAGTAAAGAGACAAAAAAGAAAAAAGATGGATGGGAAACATCCGGTGAAAGGGATTATGATTATTATGATCATGTTAGCCCGATCGAGTAGTACTCATTTCATTTTGTAATTTTCTTTCTATTGGCCGGATCGATAAACTTTTTCGATCCCGACATGACGTTTACGTCATTTTCCTAAACAGTTAGCTAGAGAGTACTGGAACCCGATGAAGCTGGAAAGAGATTTTTAAGCTTCGTGAATTTACAGTACGAATATTTAATATTATGTTTTTTTTAATAAAACATTATTTGCCAAGGAAATTATATATAAAGATTTTGTTATATATCAGTCATTATTTATTTATTTATTTTATAAAATGTGGAGTATAAAATAATAAATAGTGATCAGAAGAATTATTCAATAATATATAACTTTGTGTATATACAAAATAAGATTAAAATGAAGGTATATAAATAATTTTGCGTATTAAAATTAAGTAGCCGGTACAAAATGGTCCGGTCCACCGTCCAAGTAGGCTGCAGCTGCTGCTAATAAAAGAAGTCGACAAAATAAGAGTGGGCTACTGCCTACTCCTGCCATCTACTACCACCGTGTCTGTTTCTCGTACACATGGAAGTCACGAGCACATATAACTACTACACTTAGCCCCCACAACACAAAAAAATAAAGAAATAATATCATTAATAGAAGAGGAATGCTATACCCACTATTCATTCTTATTCTCCACGTCAATAATTTTTTTTTTTTATAAGATATGAGAATATTTTTTATAAGGTATGAGATAATTTTTATAAAGTGTGAGATGTAGACGATAAGAAAAATTTTTTTAATTCAAAATATTGAAAAATAGATATATTTTTAAGAATGCTGCCGCGATAAATGAATTATATAAAATGAATTTATTAAATTTGTTAAATTTACAATACGATGATTTCTAAAATTAATAATCAATTTTGGCTAAAATATTTTTCTTTCTTTAATACCATCTTCACCATAAGATTCTGTTTTAATCGATTTTGGAATTTGGGTTTTGGGGGGAGGGAGTGGGGGCCTGGAAAAGCTTTAAAGATGCTAGAGCCGACGAATCTATCAAAAAGACTTTTGAGATTTGAGGGCTACGCTTGGCCCGGGGGCCCTTACCTTAAAATCTAGGTCCTATACTCAAATTTGCACCATAGAACATGCACAAGGCACATAATCTCTACGTGTAGGGTCACGTGGATACACGTATACAATCCTCCCAATTCAGAGAGAGATTGAGAGTGAACCAAGGTGTAAATATAAATAGATCAAAGGCTTCTCTCCATACAGGACTTGAATATGTGTACGCCTCCTAATTTATTAAGCATTTAATGAAAAAAAATATAAGAAAGGGATTGAGATTGAGAGGGGTCGTTGTGAGGCTGATAATGGGATTGATCTTTGGTGGGATGAAAGCAACCACGAGAGCTGAGGATGAGAAGTGGCAGTTGTTTTGGGAGTATAGACTGTATAGTGGTTTGAAGTGTGAGAAAGACCGGACGTCCATTTTGCATAATTGAGCCCTTTTGATTGGTTTATACCAATTTCTGATCATTTTTAGGTTTTCGGTTAGTTCGGACCCCAAGGATATGGCAGAGAAATACTTTCCGTCCAAACAAACAGAACCTTAACATCATCACTTGAAAAGGTTTATCATCTGTTATCTGTCAAATGAATTCAGATCAACTGGCTATATTGATACGCTGTTTTACAGACAGCGAGTGTCGAAATACAACATTCTCTTTTAAGGATCAATGAACTAAAACTAAAGAATCAAACCTTTTGTGATTTGTATGGATTATGCCGCACCCAAATAACTTCAGCCGTTGACATGGAGTCACTTATAGTTACAAGCATCAGTTAAGAGGCCCTTTTGGGAGGAGACATGTTACTGATAAGAGATGTTGTTGTGCCAATTGTAAATACTTGTATCAGAAGCCCTGGAAAAGTTCAACACAGGAGATTAAACTTGCAGTTCAGATGTAAAATAACCATTAGTTATAATTATATAATCAGTATTAAAGATTAGAACTCGCCAAATAGAACAAGAGCAGTCTCCAGAAGTTGCAGCTTCTTTGTTTCCCAGTTACTTGGATCTTGGATAACCTACTCAGAAATTACATACAAAATAAAGACATTTCAATAGGAATAACAATTGAAGTTCGACAGCAACTAACTATTTCCACCAAGCATAAATATATATTCATTTTTGGAGATTGTGCTCTGCAACTGCGTATGAGCGACCTTATAGATGCCTGGATAGATGAGAAGACCTTACCACAGGATAGAAATGATAAATCAAAAGTTTGATTATATTATTTACCATTACTAATTGCAATCCTCCTAGCAACTTTTTTTTTAATGTCGGGGAACCTCTCCAAGGTAGGGCCCTTCGGACCCACCCCTGCAGAGTAAACTCTAGTCCCGTGCACCGCATCCTTGGAAGTTTCCCTACATGAAACTGGTTAAATCGCTGACTTTTCACCAAGGGATGTAGCCCCAAAGGATTGTTTGCACCTATGAGGTGTTGAATCTTAGATCTTGAAGGGAGTGATACTCCAAGACCAATGCCTTCACCACTTGGGCCAACCCTTTGGGGTTCAATCCTCCTAGCAACTTAACAGCATGCAGCAAATCTCTTTTATATATTCACACGTGTATATTATGGTTGATATTTAATCAAAAGTATAATTACTGTCATTTATACATATTATCAGAATGACATAACAAAGCTATAACGTGCACATTTGAAACAGATATTCGATAACATAAAACACCCAACCCATCAGCAATTTTCTCAAATGCTTGTTCAGCAACAGATGTTCTGGAGTTACAAAATTAAAGGCATTATGATGAAAGATCTCTTGATCTATAGCTCAGCTGGATTATTTGCTCAAGACTTTTGGTTCTTACTTGGACCCCCATGAAAAATGTGGACTTGTGGAAAATGATTCTGCTCTAGTACTTCATTGCCTGGTAGAAACAGAAGGTGCCCTGAAGGGATCCTCATGGAAGCAAAAGGATTGCAATAACTTTGATAATGATCGAGTGCCATTGCTTCTTTAGTCCGAAGCAGTAATCTCTTAGATATGATGCAATATGGATCTTATTTTACCATTGATCAAAGATATTTCTATCAAGACATGACTCAAAGTAGGAAGATCTACTGAAATATGTATTCGAAAGATAACTGTGACAAGATTTCCGCAGGCATATAATAACACTAAGGAGAGTAGGGAAGGTTTTGTTTCATTCTATTTTATTCTATGATTATTTTCTAAAACTGCATGTCTAATGGTCTAATGGAGACAAACTAATTCGTGCTTCCTTAAGTTCTACTCCAATGCATTGACAGGTACACCATTGAAACCCTGCTGCTAAGAAACTCTCTTTGACTACTGACTTGGAAACAGTTAAATGAGTTGCAGCAGTTTTTAGTTTCTTGTATCAAGAATGTGAAACTTTGGGAGAAGATTAGAGCCAAAGAAATCTGTTAAGCTAAGGGAGACTTCGCTTGCTCATGTAAGGGCGTTTGCATGAACTGATATGGATAACTACACAATAACTGATTTCAGTTTAACTACTTCCATTTAATGGCTTAACAAACTAGAACATTGAGGGTAAGTTTTTTTTAGTGAACATTGTTCTTAACTTGACAAGACAAAAGTATAAAATTGTGGGTTTACGTGGCATCCAATGACTGGTGATCTTCAACTACTTACCCCCGAATTCAGATAATGAAACGGTCTTCTAACACTCACAATAAGTATATTTGGAAAAGCAAACATGTGACAAGACTTCATCTCAAAGCCAAAGCAGTATAGTTATTATGCCATTATTTTTCGGACTAAATCTTCCAAGTAAAAGAGTAGGAGACCTTCAAAGCATTAGTGCATTACTAACAGGTAAAATTAGGGCAATGTTTATGGGATGGAACATTAAGAACGAACTTGGATATGTATGCAAATGATTGGACCTCTAACTATTTTGTATATCACTCAAGGTTCTGACAAAATAACTTCATCCGCTCATATAAAAGAAAAAATTTAGCAATTCTTGAAGGTCACTCTATCTTGTTGCTCTAGCTTTTTTTGCTTGATTCTTTCAATGTCCAACATCTTTTTTAAAGNGGGGGGGGGGGGTGACTGGAATCGTCCTTACCTCTAAGATAAAACTGCTCTTAGAAACACAAGCAATCCAGAGAAGTATCGTGGTAGAAGATGCAACCATGTAGACTTTCAACAACCCCACTCGACTACGTCTTCGACCTTCAACAAAACAGGAATAAATATCTAACTATTGGAAATGGATGCATATGCATATGGTAGCTTGATAAAGAAATTAGGATTTGGTCAGCTACCTAATTCCCCTAGTATCAGAGAAACAAACCCAACAGCAATAGCCAAAATAGCGAGTCTATCAGGATCCTCCTTTGAGGTTGACAGAACTGTGCATACAGTTCCAATTAATTGAATGACAGCCTACAATAAACAGTGCAATCCAATCAATAGAAAATACAAAGGTAGCTACTTGACATAAATGATTTGATTAATCACTTGCATATATGAATGTTACACCACTACCAAAGTTTGCAATATCATAGAATTAAATGAAAGAACCATAACACCTCAATTGAATAGCCAAAATCTCACCTAAGGTTTTAAAACATAGACCACCTGAAGTGGTCTAGTCTAAACTCAACCTTCCACAAGTCAGAACAATTCCAAGTCAATTTTATGAGGGCACTAGCAAGTAGCAATAAATTCGCTTGTCTTGGGTAACACCATTCAAGTTTCCAGGGACTACATCGAACTCCTTTAAAAAAAAATCTCTTTTACATTAATCTTATGCAAATATAGCTGCAGTATGAATCCAATCATCAATCCATCTGTTAACCTATATCAACCTAAATCCAATTCAATCAAAGCAACCATCTTTTTCTCGTCCATGGGAAACGGGAATTAACTTTTTTCCCGCATCAAGCAGAAAGAAAGAGAAATAGTTGAAAAAAAGATTTAACCATCTCATCTTATAACTCGCAATCTATATTATGCAGGTAACAGCGTTATATACTAGATCTAATTACAAAACAAATCACGTTCAGAGAAATAAAGTCCAAGAAAATCCCAGCAAATTTTGTGTATCGACCACTTAAAAAAGCAGCCACGAAATTACAGGAAAAAAAAATGTTCAAATTTTCTTCGAAATTTAGGAGCCACTATCGACATGCATCGGTCATTAATGCATACATCAGAATAATTCATTATTTTTTTATCAACAAAACGAATAGAAAAACAGAACAATACATTATTACAATTGGTAATGGGACGTAGAAATCAAACACTGAGAGGTACTATACCTGGGTGAAAATTAGAGAGGAGAGACGAGACTTTCCTGAAGCTACCTTCTGATACCCTAAGATCCAAATAAGATTAAATCTCTTTTATTCTTTATTTAAATAGAAAAGCTATAGCGAAGAACACAATGCTAGGAAGAGTTTGAGCAGGATTTACTTGAATCGACGACCATCCGATAGGAAAAATCTGAACCATCCGTCCCAGAAGGTCTCCCAGATGCTGATTTTCTCTGCTGCATCGTCTACTTCGATTTTCTATCTAGGGTTTCGGACTTTCAGTTGGTTACGCTGTGAAACTTTTGAAATGAGTGGGGTCAGAGTAGAATTGTTTGTAAGATGGGAGCAAAGAATTGGTTTTATTAAACGGGAACCGTTGGATAGTTGTAAATGAAACTTCGACCCTATATTTCCAGGATCTCTACCTTTTTGACCTCTGAAAGATAAGACTGGTCTCTATAGATTATTGGGCGATGATTAGCTTACCGTTCTTTTATCACTTCTTTACTACTCTTAGTATATAAATATATATATATATATATATATATATTTTATTTCCTTTTCAGTATTTTTTTAACATGTTTAATTATTAAAAAAAATTTAAAAATATACAATTTTATTAATACTCACTTCCTTCATTATTAAGTAAAAGAATTTAAAATAAAAAATAATTGTAAAAGGGTAGTAGAAAAGTGGAAGGTTATCATTATTCATCAGGTTTTGGGTAGAGGTGGGCAGGGGGCCCCACCCCCACTGCCCCGCCCCTCCCCTGTGTGGCTGGGTGGATTACCCCGTCTTGCAGATGCTGAGGATGGATGGCCAAAGTCGAGGGTAGGGGCAGGATAGGGGGACCCCCGCCCCATCCCATATTCAATTATATATATAAATTATATATTTATATATATATTAAAAAAAATAACCCAGGCATAAAACAACGTCGTTTCATGCTTGGGTTTAAAATATCAACCCCCCGGGCCTTTCTTCCTGAATCTCTCCCTCTCAGTCTCTCTCTCTTTGAGTATCCGTCTCCGTCATCGTCGCACCCGGTCCCTCTCTCTGCATCTCCGTCGCCGTCATCGTCACCCGTGACTCTTTCTTCATCTTCGTCACCAAAGGTAAGAAACCCTAAATTTCATATTTAATTTTTTGTGATTTATATTTTATGAAATGAAGATTGGAGAAAGGATGGAGTTTAACCGGAGATGGGGGATGGGATTTTGTGAATTGTGTGCTGTGGAGTTTAGATTGTGCATGTGGTTTGAATTTTCATCGTTGATCATTGATGAATCTGTCTCGTCCGTGTGTTTTTTTTTTTTTTTTTTGCATTATGTTATGTGTGTGAATGACGATATTATTTGTACCTAATTAATTTGGATTGGAATCCTAAATTAATTTAGGGCTCCAATCTGAAATCTTAAATTAATTTAATGGATTCAAAGATGGAAACCCACAAAAGATTAAGCATTTCAGATTGCTAGTTTCCCAAGGCTAAAGAGCTTTCTTTTAGTAAATAAATTTACATATTTGATTTTCCAATTTTTTTGTTTTGTTAAAACATTTATAAAGGGTTGCATTAGTATCCAACTGTAAAGCTTTTACAGTTACATTTGGATGGTTTCATGTTTCTAATTTGTATTTTAAGTTTTTCCCCCACCAAGCAAAGTTGTTAAAAGAAAATCAAAGCCTGGTTTAAAAAAGAAAATCAAAGTCTGGTTTAAGTTAATATATGCACTTCAGATGCCTTATTTCATGTAGGGGTATAACCGGTCCGGTCCGATTTTTTATAAAATCTTGGACCAAACCGGTATGACCAGTTTTATATTTTTCAAAATCGATTACACACCGGTTATCCTCCTAAACCGATACTTCCGGTTTTACCGGTTTCCGATCCGGTCCGGTCCGGTTTTCCAGTTTTTAAAATGTAAATTTGACATTAGTATAATATTAGACTATTAGATAGCTATATATTAGTATATATTAGTATTAGTTATAAACTATATATTAGTATAATTATATAATACATGATCATTCACATTTCCATTTTTATGATTAAAGTTTTATTTTATAATAATATTATCTTATATATAATTATATTAATAGCATATGATCAAACAAATTACAAATGTTTATATTTAAAATTAGCATTTTATGTTATAATTTATAAATTATAATATGCAATTATTTCATTTATGATATTTAATTATATTATATATATTTCATATATAATTATAAATTATATATAAAACTTATATATTAATATATATAAAACTTATATATAAAATACTATTTTTTATATATATTTTATCAACCGGTCCGGTCCGATCCGGTTCGGTCCGGTCCAAAAAATTCCAAAACCGGAACCGGACCAATTCCGGCCAGTTTATGAAATATAAGAACCGATTCCGAACCAGACCGATTCAAAACTGGTAAAACCGGTCCGGTCCGGTTCGGACCGGTTTACCAGTTTTTTGGTTTAAATTTACACTCCTAATTTCATGAATAAGATAAAAATCTACCGAAAGCCCACCAGTCCACCGCACTAGTATGGCCTTCACTAGTTATGATTTCCTGTAAAGAATTGGAAGGAATTGGACATTCACATAAAATTCTAAAAATGACAACAAATGAGTCAAAATTAAAATCTTAGATGCATTTGATCTCCAAAAAGTTGTCTTAATAGGTGAAGATACAATTTCAAGGTAAAAACAACACAAGGTGACAGGTTTGCTGAACTAAAAAAAAGAAAAAGTAGTGAATGAGGGTATGCCATATCTCTTCTCACCATATAAAACATGTCTATTTAAAGCCTATCTACACATCATATAATTTTTAAACTCTTCTGAAACTACATCATCAACTATCCCACTATATTATTACTACATGAAAATTAGCACTATAAAGTCACATTATCCACTCCCGATTTTGTATTATAATTATCACTATTATTATTTTGTGTTTTTTTTTTTACCTTTATTATTATTTTGTGCTTTTTTACCTTTATCATTGATGTTTGATCTTCCAACTTCCAATATATATGCTATAACTTGGATGTTAATTGTTTGGCATGTTGTTATATTTGCTATAATTTCAAATTTCTTGTTTGTTTGAGTTCATGGATATGTCAACAGATTCTAGTGCGAGTTCTCATTTCCAGGCCGAGAGTATCCCTACCCTTACACCTACACCTACCCCTCAATACTCCTACCCCTACCCCTACAACACCTTACCCTGCCCCTAAGCCCAGTAAGAAAACTGCTTCAATAGTTTGGGCTCATTTTACCAAAGTAGAGGGTGGTGACCCAAGTAACTCCTAAGCCAAGTGTAACCATTATGGAAAAATTTATGGATGTCATTATAGAAAATATGGCACCTCACAATTAAAGGTGCACTTAAAAGAGTAATGAAAAAAAAAAGTCCAATATTAAGATCATTACAAGAGAAAAGCCAATCTAGGCTAAAAATTAGACTTAAAAAAATAGCGGATGGGACTAGTAGGGGTGTAACTTTGAGGGGGTATACTAAATATGATCCTACACTAGCTCGTATAGTCATCATGGACGAGCTACATTTTCAACTTGTTGATAGGAAAGAGTTCCAAGCGTATTCTCGCTTCTTGGAACCAAGGTTTAATATTCATTCTCGCCACACAATGACAAAGGATGTAAAAAAATATTTTTACATTAAAAAAGAGAAGTTGAAGGGTCAATTGGTGGGTCAATTTGTTTGCCTCATCACTGACACTTGGACATTAGTCTAAAATTTTAATTATATGTCTTTAACTGTACATTTTATTGATTTTCATTAGACATTGCAAAAGAAAATTATAAAATTTTGTAAAATCACCGATTATAAGGGTGAGACAATTGGAAAGGCCTTGGAGGCCGCAATAAAAGAGTGAGGTTTGACCCAAGTTGTTATAGTCACAGTTGATAATGTCTCGTCTAACGATGTAGCATTGGGACATCTAAAGACATATCTTAGAGAGACAAATAAGACAATCATGGATGGTGGGTGTCTACATGTGAGATGTGTGGCACATATTTTAAATTTGATTGTTACTGATGGTTTGAGGGGTCTTCATGACGCGATTGCTCAGGTCAGGACTACTATGAGATGGGTGAGATATTCTCATTCGAGGTTGGAGAAATTCAAGGTTGCAGCGAGATCTGCGGGCCTAACATCTAAAAAGGGCATTAATATTAATATGCCTACACGATGGAACTCAACATTTTTTATGTTGGAGGCGGCTCAAGAATATAAGTTGGCATTTGCATTATTGGGTGACGAAGACATCCAATATGTTAAATATTTTGATGATCACGAGGGATCGAAAAAATTCGTAGATGATAATTGAGAAATTGTATATATTTTTGTAGAGTTTGTTAGACTTTTTTATGATGTCACCATGAGGCTATCTGGAACTTTGTACCCTACATCTCATATTGTATGTTAGCAAATATGTAGGGTAAAATAAGAATTAGATTACATGGTCACGGGTAGACACATTAGGCTGCGGGAGATGACATTGATTATAAGGACAAAGTACAACAAATATTTGGGAGATTTAACTAGAACTAATATTTTGTTATATGTACCTGTCGTCTTTGACCTGAAGTATAAGGTGGATAGTATGATATTTGGATTGGGCCTTGCGTACGGGCAAGTATGGGCGGAGCTTATTGCAGCAAGGGTTCGAGAAACTCTTGGTAGATTATTTGATGAGTTTACCACCCTGCGGGGTGGTAATATTGCGACACCTACACCTACCCCTCAGCCTCAAGCTCATAAGTTCCAGAAGTCGAAATTGGAAAAAGACGTAGATTGAACTAGGGTGAGAGGTATGAGCAAACTCCCTTCCTCCGGAATTCTGTAGAGGCTCAGTCAGAGATAGACAGATACATATCAGCAAAAATTCTACCATTTTCACGAGACTTCAATATATTAAGTTGGTGGAAGGTAAATACCGTTAAATATCACATCCTTGGAGAGATAGCCTGCACACTTTTGACCATCCATGTTAGAACCGTAGCCTCAGAGTCGGCCTTTAGCACCAGAGGACATGTATTAGATTAATTTTGAAATTCATTAGCTCCTATCACTGTGGAAGCTTTGATTTACACGCAGAATTGGATCAAGGGAACTCCAATTCATGTTCCAAATGTTCTTCAGTATGAGGAGGCTGACGTCGAGGAGGATGGTGATGATCAGCCTGGATCTGGTATTTATTTTAATTTCATTTTCTAATTTCCTATTTTAATTTATTTATTTTCATTTAATTGGTATTCATTAATTTGATTTTAAATTTAATTTTTATAGTGATACATGAGACGGCATTTACTGCTACTTTCGATGCAGTATGACTTCGTATTGGACTCACCATTGCCATGGTTTACATAATTTCTCCCTTAATTATTTGTTCCATTTAAAATTTTGTTTCATTACTGTGGAAGCTTTGATTTACACGCAGAATTGGATCAAGGGAACTCCAATTCATGTTCCGGATGTTCTTCAATATGAGGAGGCTGACGTCGAGGAGGATGGTGATAATTTGCCTGGATCTGGTATTTATTTTAATTTCATTTTCTAATTTCTTATTTTAATTTATTTATTTTCATTAAATTGGTATTCATTAATTTGATTTTAAATTTAATTGTTATAGTAATACATGAGACGGCGTCTACTGCTACCTTCAATACAGTATGACTTCGTATTGGACTCACCATTGCCATGGTTTACATAATTTCTCCCTTAATTATTTTTTACATTTAAAATTTTGTTTCATCATTATAATTTTATAATTCTAATTTGTTTAAATTAAACTTATTAATATTTTAGGTTTTATAACTTATTAACTTTTATGATCTTATTTTTAGTCTTACAACAGTCGACACAACTTACCACTCGGTAAACTCACCACCTTGGCCCCACCCCAAAATCAAATTGAAAAGTTATGATTTTGTTAATTTACAATTAATTGTAATGTTGCTACAATAGTTAATAGTACAATTTGTAATATTTAATTTTTTTAGAGCAGTTTGTAATATTGTAATAGTTTATTAGTTCTCTTAATTTGTATAATTGTAAACGACTTATTTTAGTTTAGTGCCTTAGTGATGATTATTACTTAATTAGTTAATAGTTGACACTTAATATCTAGTTAATTTTTTTTTTCAATTTTTAAATCTATATACTTTTTTTAGTTAAATTATGAGCTCAAAATGGCTCAAAAACGAATTATGGGTCCAAAGTGAGCCAAAAATAGATTCTGGGCCATTTAGGGCCCAAATAACTAAGCTGGGCCGAAAGCCCAATGGGGGGATCCAGGGGGCAAACGGATGTAGGTCCATTCCGCACCCTAGCAAGTGGACACGGTACCCTTCCCCAGCATGGACGGGGGCGAAGTACGGGGAAAAATTTCCCACCCCCACCTACGCCGGGGTGGGGGGTGGGGGAGGGGTGGCCCCGCCCAGTAGAGGGGAAGTATCACCCCTAGTTTTGTGGTCAAATCCCATAATGGAAAGCGCTCAGGATTATTGGTGACCCATTAGCTCATTAACTATTAATGCCCTCGTGGGGTTAGGATCAAACTATGGCTCAAGTCCGACTTGTAGAGAGCACCCGCTGTTTTTGCCTTCTAGGCCCCTACTGTATGACTTCACAACAGGTTGGGTGCTATTATGGTCACGTCCTGGAAGGAAAGTCATGTCTCATAGTCCCGTCCAACCCTTTTTTATTCAAAAAGGAAAAAAAAATAGCATACATAAACATTAGGTCGAAAATCATGGGCTTTCAACTTGGGCCTTATTAGTATAGTTGATGTGTAGATAATTATTCTTGAGTAACATTAAATATAATCTTAAGATTTGTAAGTCTTGCATTTTATTTTTAAAAAAAGTTAGAATCTATTATTTATAAAATATATATATAAAATAGTATTTAGCATTACTCAATTTTTCTTAAACAGAACTTCAGTTGGTCATGTATATTCTTTGTATATAATTTATATACTATATACGACTTTGGATTACTTTTAATGAAAACATCACTAGATGTGTCGTATTTCACATGAGCAGATAAAGTCAATTGCATTGAATTAATATTTTGGTCCCGTTTACTTTTTAATAAAATACGTGTGTAAACCTAGCTAGGTTTGATAATTATATATATATAATTTTGCTACATACAGTCACTTTTACTTACTTTTTGTGTACTCCATTGATACGATTAGCCAAAACATTTATTTTCTATTAAAAAAAGTAACGCAACCAATCACATTAATAGAGTGAGTAAAGCGTATGCAAAAGTGACTGTATCGAATTTTTGATATATATATATACTAGGTCAGAGCAACATGCAAAGCACGTTTGCCTAGTTAGATCAAACAGTTGTTTTATAAAAATAATACGCTTTTTTACAAAACTTGTGAAAATAGTTGATGGCATATATAGCTTAGAAGACATTGCTTCAACTTTTATACAAATAATATAATTAATAGAATATTACAAAGGAACTTTAATAAACAAATTAACTATTATGATCACGTCGATCAGTACTTTAACAAGGTGATAGAGTTTGCATCATCAAGATGATGGTATTTAATGGTGTGTTTTGGGCCAAATATGATTTATTTTCCCTTTTGTCTATGTATTTTGGCTTTGTATTATATTATGCTGGATAACTGTATAACCTCTTTGAGGATATTTCACTGTTGTAATTCCGTTTATAAAATTCTGGTACTTATGATTACTAAGTTGTGAAATTTATTTTCTTATTTTAATGTGTTTTTTTTTTTTTCTAATTTTGTTGGACCCTTCTTTTTTGGATTGGGCTTGTTTTAGTGTGTTTTATTCTCTTTTGGGTCTATCCCATTCGTATTTGAAGCGAAGCCCGTAGGTTGTAGCCTAGTCCTCCCTATCTCTCTAAACGGCGCCGTTTTGGCCATAGCCCTTAGGGCTTTTTTTCTTTTCCTCTTGCACGTCTTCCGCTGCTTCTTCTTCTTCTTTTTCGATTTCATCTTTCTTCCGAAATTCCGATCCTCATCTTCTTTGTCTTCGGCCTCACTCCACCATGGATGATCTACAGACTCTGAAAACAAAGGTTTGCATCATCAGAAGTGGCCCAGCAGCCCACACCGTCGCCATATACGCATCACGGGCAAAGCTAAAGCCTATCCTCTTTGAGGGTTGGATCGCCAACGGCATCACCCTCTGCGGTTGTCAGTCCCACCGTTTCAGCACCCAGATTATCACCGAGGCTGTCATCAAGGTTGATTTCTCCACCATCCCTTTCAAAATCTTTGTCGATTCTTAAACCGTCATTGCTGAATCCGTCATCGTTGCAACCAATGTTGTCGCCAAGCAAGCTATAGCAGGCCAATAAAAGATATTATGATGATTTGATTTTTGTTTGTTTTGATAAATGTATGTATGTAGGCATTATCCAATGAAAGGTATAAGAGTTGCCTGCACAGGGCAGTGATGAACAGGAAAAAGGAGAGGAGATCATTGGTTTTCTTCACCTTCACTGTGCCATGTGCGATGGTGCAGCCCCCATTTTCAAGAAGTCGGTGGTGTTGAAGGCCTACAGGGACAGATAATCAAAATAAGCTTTTGGGAGGGTTTTTTTTTTTTTTTAGAAGCAAACTTCATTTCATTTAATGAACCTAAGTTACAACCGTAACTTGTCAATACAGAAAAATTCAGACTATAAGCCAAACTAAGCATATGCTTTGAAAGCATCCCCACACGCATTGTGGCAGCCATTGTTTTAATTTCTCAATAACTCTCTTAATAGAGAAAGCACTCTGTAAAAACAGAACTAAATAGTTCCCTCCATCCTCGCAAAGAGGAGGAGTACAGGACACTACTGCTATGGACACAAAGTCCAATAGCCTATTTCTTCTTTATTAATAACTAAATAACAAAAAACTACAATACAAAACACAACAAAAACAACAGAACCACAAGCGTCGGCATGAACCCAGACGACACGCCCACTGCAAGCATCGACTTCACAAACCCAGATGGCACAAGCACCTAGCTCTCGCACGGACAACAGCCTCCACACATTCTAGCCGTACAACCACTGACCGTAGCATTGCCCGCCATTCTCAACCAACTCTTGTCCCAGATTGCGCCCAATCTAACGATGCAATACCTCACTCGGGAAAAAAATGAAGAAAAAGAACAAAAACACTAAGAAAACATAATTACAGAACCCAAAACACACAAACTCTAAATAAGCAATACATGAGCTGAAGAAACACATGGCCCATCCTAAACAAAAACCCAGCCTATTTGCAAACAGTGGGAAGGAAGCTAGGGTTTCATCTCTAACTATCAGTCGCCGTCCCCAACCTTTTTCTTCTTTCTTTTTTTTTCCTATGTTTTCCTTTGTCCTTCACCCGTGCACCTCCACATGAAAATTAGACTCTGCAACCGCCGTTCACCTCCTGCACGAGCATCGGTCCTCCACCATCGCTCTCAGCTTCTCCCACCATCTACCACCACTGTCCCTCTCGCATGGGCATCGCCCATCTTCCCACCACCGTCCCTGTTGCTCGTTCCCACCATCGGCCATCTCCACCTAGGTTTTGAACTTCTCCTCCACCCTCGCACAAGCGTTGGCCACTTCCAGCTTCCTCCACCATAGCGAAAAAAAAAAAACCAGAGGCTCCGATGGCTCATCACGATCCTTCACCCGTACACCTCCCGTGACTCATCACCGGCTCAAGTTTCCTCAGCACATCGCGAGGGAGAAGCACACAGCCACCCAATGGCCATCACATAGCCACCCATCGATGACCATCACGGTCACCCAAACAGCTCCACCAGGCTGCACATCAATCATGAGCACCGGCACCCATCGCACAAAGCACAACCATTGCACTATCGTACATCGATGACCATTGCACGGTCACCATCTCACGCCACACGGCCACAAAGGATTTGTGGATTTGTGAGGGAGAAAATAGAGGACACACGATAAACTGAGGACTGGGATCACTTCCTTTATTAGACCTAATAAAACACAAAAATGAAAAACAATACACAAAAGCAAACTAGAAAAGAAGAAAGGACGGAAGGGGGCAGAGTCAAACTCCCACCCCCTCAAAGCGAGTTGTGTCTTGGGAAAGTTTTTTAGAAAGAAGATGGAGGTTCTCTCTCTAGGGCAATAAAACACAACTTAATGGCTCTTGCTAATTTTGGGAGGGTTGAAGGTGAAGAACTATTGTGTTGGGTCAGAAGTTAACAAGAAAAACAACAGAGGTTAACGAAAAATAAGAAAATTTACTGTAGCAATTAGATAGCCACTTATTATAATATAGTAGATATATTATTGCAGCTAAGTATATATATTGACCCAATTATTGGGAAATGTATAGTAATTGGTGAAATTAATTAAAAACCAACATTTTTATTCAATCATTCAAAAATTTTGTCAAAAACATATAGATCACCCTAAGCCTAAATTTCTAGGGTGCACTCCTCGTAAGACGTAGATACACGCGGGTAAACCAAGCATTTCTGTAGCATAAATTGAGCATAAATAATCAATGTATTTGATCAAATGTCAAGTGTTGTATTTTTTAGAGCAGTTGCTTTGAAGTAAGCCAAGACGCCCACAAAAGGTGCATTTATATACGTGGTTGGCTCCGTCTGCCCAACATCCATCCGGGAATCACTGAACGAATCGTCCCCGGCAGGGCCTCCGATAATTGCCCCCGTCAGCTGGTTCATGTCAGGATTCTGGCTATAAAGGTACCGGTCTCCGTCACGGCAACCTAGCTTCTGTGGGTGTTTGTCAATCGAAGGTAAGGTGGCTCCACGGTGATGTATCTTCCGAGGGAACTTTGGGCCAAATCCCACCATGTATGACATCCCCAATGGGTTATTTCCCAGTAAATAATCCACCTGCATTCATCAATTAACGATACAAAATCCTTATTATCCAGATCAAGTGGGCATGGAACATTAATTTCTTAGCGAAGCATTTTACCAAACAATGATCATGCTTAATTTGTTCGAGGTGCATACCTGGCTCCTGGCTATGTTGATCAGCCTACTTGGAGTTACAACAACATCACCACAACGAACCAGTTTATGGGCAATACTCATATACAGAGAGTAAACAATTAGGAGGAAAGAAGAAGCTGTTGCATGTTGTGTGTTACTTCCTCCAGGCTTGATTAGAAGCCCACCTAATAAATATATATATTTATATATATATATTTATATATAGGAATCAAATTAGATGTGATGCATTCAGGGTTATCAAATCAACCCATCTATTCATGAGGTTGGTTGGAGAAAACTAACCGGGAGTGTAAGTGACTGATTTGGAAGGTGATTCGGGTAATATGGAGCATACAAACTTGTCAGCGTTGAGAATATAAGGATTATCATTAGAGTCGTCCTTCATCACCCACTGCCAACAGCTCGAGGAGGATCAAAGAAACCAGAATTTTTGTTATGGGAAGATCGAAAATGGTGAGAAATGATTGAGTTGGATAAATGATAATTAACCTGGGAAACAAGTACGTTAATGCCAGCATGCTTTGCATCCCATCCAAATTCAGCAAAGCTAGCACCTACATATGGATTGCCACGTATATTTCTTACAACAATGGATTCCAAATGATGAATGTTTTGTTCGAGATACTTCCAGTAATAAGCCTCCTGTGTGGCCTTGTATAACCATGCTGCTGCCCAGAGCAATTCATCCTACAAAGATGTATAATGTGAAACTAAACTCTTTATTTTCCATTCAAATTTGAATTCAATCTAACCATGCAGTTAAAATCCAGCTTAGGAAAAAAAATGACCAAAGTTGATCCTTACACAGCTAGCTAGCATTCAATATTTCAGCCAATTTATACCAACTTATCAAGATTATTCAAGCTCTGTCTCATCACATAAATTCACCAAAATTGATAACAAAACTATCCCATTAATGAGTACCGCGTAGCCGCTGTAATCACAGTAAAATGGGCACGCCGCTTCGCCAATACTCAAGTTGTAAGATCCCTGATACCCATCTGCAAAGTCAAAGACCTGATATTCCACAATACAAAGAAAAACAAATCGAAATGATCATGAGTATCAAAAAATAATTGGAAAGAAAAGGGTATAATCTAATGGAAAAGGTGATATATTATAATCAATCTCAAGTACCTGTTTAGATCTTTGAAGAAGGAATGCAGAATAGTTAGCATCAGAAGCCTTAAAAGCAATTGAAGAGGCTGCAAGTGCTGCTGCAATCTCAGCTGAGACTTCGGTTCCTGGATTTGTTTCATTAACTACATAAGAGGTTCGAGGAGTGTCCATGTCCTCCGGCCTCTCCCAACAATTGTGATCGCCCTTGGAGTCGGCAACTTGGCCAACAACAACATGGCGGACGCTTGTGGCTTTAAGCAAGTAGTCACTTCCCCATCGAACAGCCTCCAATGCATGTTTTTTCTCCCACCCCATATAATTCCCAAAGTCTATCACACTCCAAGCCAGCATCGTTACTGTGAATGCCATAGGAAAGTGGAACTTGACATTGTCACCGGCATCGTAGTATCCCCCAACCAAATCCATCTAAAAATATTGGAACCCGGCCATTGTGAATTATTAATACTCTTACATCTCAATTTGACTATTTAAAAGAAATGTATCATGGTCATACATATATATATAATATATATGCCATATATAAATACTGGCGCAGAATGTTAAATCACCACAAATGACATGATATTAAAGCAGAAATCCCGAATTTGAATGTTGAGTACTCTATATTTCAGCCATTTAATTAAATATTCACATCTTGAGCAACTTATAAAAGGAGAGTATGACCTATATGTTAGGGAGTGTTAATATAACATCTAAATAATTAAAATTGTCTCTTCTCATCAGGAATCCAGGATATATAAATAATGGTTTAACATAGAAAAGGACCAGCCATGCATATAAACTCTATCCCAAGTGGCCGTAATTTTTCACACAAAAAAGAATACATACCATACAAACACATATGTATTCTTCTTCCCTTTTTTATTTTTTTCTACTCATGTGCTTTTCACATCAATTATAATTAAATTTACTGCTTGTTTGGATAGTGGAATGAGATGAAATGCGATGGTTTTAGATGAGTTGAATAAAATATTGTTAGAATCTTATTTTTTAATATTATTATTGTTTTGATATTTGAAAATTTCGAATTGTTTATTATATTTTGTATGAAAATTTGAAAAGGTTATAATGATAAGATGGGATGAAACCATCTGATCTATATCCAAACAGGGCCTTATTCTTCTTATAAACTTCAATTTTTAGAAGAAGTTATGGTTTTTGATCCAGAAATACCAGCCATATAAACTCGTATGCCAAGTGATGATTTTACACATGAGAAAAGTACCTGCCGTATAAACTCGTCTGCTGTTCTTCTATTCTAGTGTCCTTTTGACAGTAACTATGAGAGTGAGAGAGAGAGAGAGAGAGAGAGAGAGGAGGGGGGCGGGACAGCTTACACCAATGTCAGAGCCATCACGAAGAGCGGAATCCTTCCTCCAAGTCATACGCTGGGTAGAAGGCAACTTTCCTGACCTCTGGCCTTCAAAGAACAGTATGCACTTTGATAAAGCGTCCGCATAGTCGGGTGAATTAGAAGCCCAGCTTGTCCCTGCTTCCATCATAATCATCACCGTTCCCGTCAATATTATCAACAACGACGGTGGAATTAGGGCATTGCATTTCCCAGCCATTCTCTCTCACTCAAAACCAACTCCACAGGCAGGCAGTACTACTCCTGACGATCATGTGAAAAGTACGTGCATGTGTGTTTGGCAATTGGCATATATATATATATATATATATAGTGTTGAGGAAATAATTCAAAAGTTAAAAACTTTTAAAGCACATGAACTATACATGGGAAATAATAGTACCTATATATATATATATCAAGGAAGTCAATATATAATTCCATATTGATCTTCACATGTGAAGTAATTATAAAATGGAACAGCTAGAGTCAATTAAATTTTATTTACTATTATTATACTTTCCAAATATATTACTCATTTATCTGATTATTTTCCACGTTTTCGTGATTTTGGTGTCTTTTCTTGTTTTTTGGGGCATGGGGCGAATGTTTTTGCATAGTTATCTGACCTCAAATCTGGTCTATATATTTATATATATATATATATGCTTTTGCTATCAATGATCAGCAACTGATCGTGCGAGACTTGATAGTATATATTGGGGGGAATTGAGATTCCCATCAGCTTCTTATATCTAGTATATCGATCGAGAGGGTAAGTACAGTACTAGCTAGTAGCCAGTCTTGCTTATATATTGCTGTTCATGAGACATGATGAACTTGCAAATTTTGTTATATGCAAATTAATTTACTTCCCAATTAATTTCCAGCTCAACACATGGTTGGCATATTATATATTATTAATTAATTAACCGCCCTTAATTAATTGATATATAAGTCAGGATTACCAAATTTTCGCATTAATTTTTTTCCTTAATTAATTAATTTCTTGATCTATTAATTAATTAGTTAATGTATTTTTGTGTCTTTTCGGTTGCAAAGCTTTTATATGAATATTTAATTTATACAATTAAGATTAATTTCCTCCAATATGGTAAAGAAACCTTTTCTGAGATATATACTGTCATCGTTTTTTTTTAAACAAAAAAACTGAATATTTTTCCTATCACTTAAGTGGACGATTGGATTAAGAATCTTTCAAAAAAAGTTTAAGATGTAGTTTTATGATCAGTTTTTATTCAAATTGTGGGTTACAAAAAGTAATTGTAACAAAGTAAAAGAAAAAGGAGAAGAAGATGATAGACTACGTACACCATGGATGAGCAGAGAAAAAAAATCAAATATCTGTGTGTAGTATCTTGAAAATGAAAAATAAAAAATGTACACTTGAAGAATATAACCATATACAGCTTGCTATATGAGGAATAACAGAAAAATGAAAACCTATATAGCTCAGCACTAACGAAAAAAATGAGAGAAACAGAAAGAAGGTTCTGCACAATTGGCCCTTCTCACTTAAACGACCTACAGCTTCAACTTCAGGAGTGAAATGACTAGTAGTTGTAGGGAGTAAACGACTTGCAACTGCAGTAGGCTGTATTACCCCCTGCAAGATGGAGAATAGAGGTTGACAATTCCCATCTTGATTAAATGAGACTGAGGAAGAGAAGATGGCAGTGCTTTGGTAAGTCGATTTGTACGCTAGAGATGAGTAGGGACATGAGATGTGGAGATTGCACCTTCAAGGATCAATCCAATTCAATCATGTGTTTGGTGCGCTTGTGGAAGATTGGATTTGCTGCAATGTGAAGTGCCACTTGGTTGTCACAAAAAAGTGTAGCAAGTTGGGGATGAGACACATGATGAGTATCAGTGAGAATACATCGAAGCCAAGTAAGTTCAGAACATGTGGTTGCCATGGCCCTATATTCGGTTTCAGCTGAAGATCGAGAAACAATGGTCTGCTTCTTAAACTTCCAAGAAACCAGAGATTGGCCTAAGAGAATGCAATAACCTATGACTGATATGCGTGAGTCAAGGCAAGAAGCCCAGTTAAAATCACAGTAAGCAATAAGTTGTAAGTCAAAAAAGGATGACAAGAGCAGGCCTTGACCAGGAGCAACTTTGATATACTTCAAAATCTTATGAGTAGCAGTTAAATGAGCTGCAATAGGCTAGTCCATAAACTGGTTGAGAGTTTGGACAGGGTAACTGACATCTGGACGAGTAATTGTCAAGTAAAATAACCTACCAATTAATTTGTGATAAATGGAAGGGTCAGTAAGAGGTGAACCCATGGCCTTACTCAATTTCAAGTTCTGCTCCACGGAAAATTTCACTAGTTTAGAGCCCAAAACACTAGAATGTGCAAGTATACCAAGAGCATATTTGCGCTGGTAGATGTGAATGTCCTCTGGATATCGAGCTATTTCAGTCCCAAGAAAGTATCTCGAGGCACCAAGATCCTTAATTTTGAACTTATCATGTAGACAATCTTTGATTGTAGCAGTAGAATCCAAAGAGTTTCAAGCAATTAGAATATCATCCACATATAGAAGTAAAGCCATGAAAGAATTATCATCTGTCATGGTGAAAAGGCTATAGTCAGCCTTGGATTGGATGAAACCAAAATCAAGTAAGCACAAAGTCAACTTTGCATACCACTGTCTAGAGGCTTGTTTTAAGTGATACAAACTTTTGAGTAATTTGCAAACTTGTTGAGGACCCCCTTTGGTATACACTGGTGGTTTGTGCATATAAATGTCTTTTTTTAAATCACCATGGGAATGCATTATTGACCTCAAACTGATGCAAATGCCAGCCTCGTATAGCAGCAACAGAAAGAAGAAATCTCACAGTCTCCATTTTGGCTACTGGTGAGAATATCTCGATATAATCAACCCTTTTTTATTAAGTATACCCCTTAGCAACCGACCTAGCTTTTAACTTTTCTACCTTCCCATCTGAATTCCTTTTTACTTTATAAACATACTTACAATGAATAGCATCTTCGTCAGAAGGTAAATCCGTGAGAACCCAAGTATCATTTTGTTCCAAGGCTAACAACTCAGCATCCATGGCCTTACACCAATTAGGGTCTTTAATTTTTTGGGTTTATGAAGTAGGTTCAAAAATAATAGAAAGACTAAAGGAAAAAGCTTGCAATTCAAGTGAAAATAAGTGATAAGATAAGCAATCATGCAAAGAAAAAGAACAATCAGCGAGATGAGGAGATACCTTTCCAAAGATTGAGGCTTCATTTGGAAGATGAACTCATCGGAGATGAGTTCATTTTTAGAGTGCCTCCGACATCCAAACAACACAAGAATCTCGACAAAATGCAGTTGAAATTTGAAATTAGTGGCCGGGTCCCACACAAATTTCAGATTTCAGCTTTTGTTGTACCCACCTGACACCCCCACGTGAAGCAATAATTGTGTTTCATTATCTCACTTTTTTTTTTTGGCTTTCCCGCAAGAACGAAAAAACTCTCTTGACTGCAATACATTATTTGCTCTTTTTTTATTTCTTTTTTTTTTTCCTTTTGCTTGCAGGTATGGAGGCGGAAGTAGAAGGCAAATTTGTTAGATGAAAATACTGTTTATAGGTGGGACCCAATTATTTTACAACTTTTTATAAAAATATCTAAATTCATCTTAACATCCAAATACACATAAACTCATTTTAAGTGGACCCCACCAAACTCATTCAACAATCACAACTCATTACTATTCATAAAAAGCTCAACTTAATTCAGTATCCAAACGCAGCCTGAGAATGTGAGGCAAGTGCAACTTGTTGACAATGGAAATCTTGGAGGTAAATAGGGGCTATTCTGGTCCTAGATGACCAAGAAGAGGTTGAGATGGAAGGGAAAGACTACTGTCAAAAGGTTATTCAAGAGAAGTAGAAGAAGACAGATTGACAGGTTCAAGAATAAGAGGTGAAGGACTGGCAGAAGTGATGTCAGAAGGTAAAGAAGGACTGACATGATTGGATTCATGGGCTAAAGAAGGGTAATAAGCAGGATCTAGTTGAGATGGAGCAGGAATGAAATCATGCTGAGCAGGCACAGAAGACTCAATAGGAGAATGAGATTGAAAGGGGAAGATAGTTTTATGAAATATGATATCCCTAGAAACAAAAGTGGTATGAGTATCTAGGTCTAATAATTTATAGCCCTTGACCCCGAAGGGATAACCCAGAAACACACATTTTTTCCTTCTTGGATCAAATTTCTTTCGACCATAGAAGAGAGTAGATGCAAAACAAAGGCACCCAAAAACTTTCAGATGTGCATAACTTGGTTTAGTGGCAAAAAGAATTTCATAGGGTATCTAGTTTGCTAACAAGGGGGTTGGTGTTCTGTTAATGAGATAAATTGTTCTCAAAATGCAGTCATTCCAACAGGATAAAGAAATGTCAGATTGGAAAAACAAGGCTCGTGCCACATTTAAGAGGTGTTGATGTTTCCTCTCAACAATTTCATTTTGTTGAGGTGTTTCAACACAAGACCTTTGATGAATGATTCCCTTTTGATTAAAAAAAAGTTAGTCATTTTGAACTCAATGCCATTATCAATGCGAATGATTTTGATTTTGGTGCCAAATTGGGTTTCTACTAAGTTATAAAAGGACTCAATACATTTTCTTATTTTAGATTCAGCTTGAAGTAAATAAATCCAAGTGGTCCTAGAGAAATCATTAATTATGGTCAAAAAGTATTTTGCACCATCATAGGCAGCTGTAGAGCATGGGCCCCAGATATCACAATGAACCATCTGAAAAATAGCATAAGACTTATGAGAACTAATAGGAAAATGAGGTTTGTGCTTTCTTAGCAAGAGGACAAATGCAACAATGAATAGCTTTATTTGAAATGAAATTATCCTTTACAATAGGATCATTGATCAAACTAAATCTGGAAAGTGAAATATGACCTAGGCGACATTGCCAAAGATCACTAACATTGCTACTATTCATAACAGAAAAAGAAAACTGAAGGAAAAAGGGGAGATAGGTGAGACAAATCATCAGCCAGAGCAGTAGGGGAGACGGTAATGGCCTGAAGGTGATACAAGCTACACTTCACTTCATCCATCCCAATCGTGGTCCAAGTGAAAAGGTTCTAAATGAAACAGGCATTAAACATAAAAATCAAACAAGAAGTTAGAGTTCAATGAGCCTTTTGGCAGAAATCAAATTAAAAGAAAAGGAGGGAACACATAAAACATTGGTGAAAATGACACTTTCAGTAATTTTGACAGTACCCAAATGAGTAACAGGCATACAAGTGTCATTAGGTAACTTGACAAAGTATGAAACCTCTGTAGTGACAGAATTAAAGAAAGAAAGGCTACAGATCATATGATTTGTAGCACCAGAATCAATAACCCAGGGAATATCAGGAGAATTAACAGAGTTGTGTGAAGGAGAAGAAAAATGAGTAAGGGGTATACCAGACATCTTTGAAGCTTTAGGTGCGGTAATACTTGGTTTGAGAATGGTTTGAGCCTGGTTGACCAAGGGAAGAACAGTGGGAAGACCCTTGTGCTGAAGTAAGTTCATAAATTCCTGATACTGTTTCTTGGTAAAACTAACTGTGTCCTCAAGCACTTTCCCCTAAGAAGACTCAATAGAGAAGCTGGTTAAATTGGCAAAAGAACCTAACTCTTTTCCCTTGTATAGCTTGTGTCCTAGAGGATAGCAGTGGAGTTTGTAGCATTTCTCAACCACATGACTAGTCATGTTACAGTGGGTACAAGTGGTAGCTTAAGCATTACTAGCTTTAAAACAATTTTCCAGGGAGTGTCCTTGAACACGACAGTGTGTGCAATAGGGCCTATCCTTTTTCTGATTGACAGGAGATTCAATGTTGGACTTGAAAGTGCGATAAAAGGTTTTAGTAGCTAAGGCCATAGAATCAGGAGATAGAGAATATGTAGTGAGATGATGATGTTGTTCCTGCTACTGGATTAGAGAGAAAACTTTGTTAACAGTAGGAAAAGGTTTAATAAGCATAATCTAGTCCCTAGAATTAGCATACTAATCATTCAAACCCATAAGAAATTGTATGACATAATCATGCTGGTATCTATCATTTAAAATGCTCAGTTGTCCACAAGTGCAAGCAGGAATATGATCATAAATAGCAATTTCATCCCACAAGGTTTTAAGGTTGCCATAGTTGGTACTCATAGAATCACGATCTTGCCGAAGGCTTGCCAAGTTCCTCTTTAATTGGAAAATGTGAGGTCCATTCTACTGAGTAAAACGATCCTTCAATTCTGCCCAAATCACCCACGCATCATCCACAAAAGCTACACTGGATTTTATATCAGTGCTAATTGAATTTTGAATCTAGGACACTACCACGTCATTACATCTCTCCCACATATCAAAAAAAGGGTCATCCATATCAACAGGTTTGGAAATATTCCCATTAATGAACCTCAATTTATTCTTTGCTTTAAGTGCTCGACGCATTGCTCAAGACGAGGTAGCGTAGTTATCAATTGTGAGAAGGTCAGTAACAAGAACAATGGCAATGTTGTCACCATTCTCAACACGATATGGGTTCTTTGGGTCAGTGAAATTGAGGTAGGGTGAAGTTGGTTTTGGGTTAGCAAGATTGGGGTTTTTTGTATTTGTAGGTTCATCTTCCATGGCAAATCGAACGAGAGATAATCAATAGCAAGAGTGAACCATCTCTCTGATATGCTCTAACAAAGTAAAAGAAAAATGAGAAGATGATAGACTACGCCATGGATGAGCATAGTAGAAAAATCAATTCTCTGTGTGTAGTATCTTGAAAATGAGTATTTTATCTATGGTAGTCCTTGGTTCATGCTTATGGACATGATTTCTAAAATACTCGAACTGATTGTGGCACCTTTATTTGGGCAATTCATGCTTAAATAAAGGGTCTGTGTACACCATCAGTACGGTAATCAAAAGGCCTAGGCCAGAAGATTCTCCTCCTACTCCAATATTTCTTTCTCTTAAGTGGGTTTTCTTTTAGACTCTTGCTCATTCTTGAATCACCATGGTATAAGGTACGCGCTATTTCATTTTCACTGCTAGTTATTCCATATTTAGTATTTTTATTCTTTTCATGCCTGTTGATTTAGATTTTTGAGATATATGTATTTTCTCATTTGAGCATGAAAATCTAATATTATTGTGTTTTCTTTGTGAGATCACATTTGGTTTGATATGAGAAATTTTATGACCTTTTGCCGTGGGAGTATGGATACGTACAATCTAAAAAGGTTCTGTCTAGGAGATTGGGTTTTAAGAGGGATCAATGTGGCCCCTCCAATCTTTCTTAGGAACTTTGAAGTTCTGTTTAGGAAGAAAAATCTTTCTTAAGAATTTACTTAGTAGTACTACTTATTTTTACGGTAAAATTCATAAAGGCGTTGACAGGTGCTGATTATAAAGGCTATGGGCCTATTTTGAAGTTATAATTTATTGGCCTTATTAGGCCTTTTTGGCCTTTAACGAGTAATTAAACTTTCTTGGCCTTATTAGGCTTTTGGTTTTTAACAAATATGCCCTACCTTTTGATCTTAACATTTTTTTTTCCAGTTAAAAAGGCATTTTGACCTTATTAGGCTTTCGGAGTGGGCTATGTGCTCAGTAAGTATTGATCCACACAAAACAATTTTGACCAGCACAATTTGTAGAAATAAGATATTAATTTTTAAATAATATTTTATTATTTTTTTAAAAAAAAAGATTTTCTTCCTGAACTTGTTTTTTCTTTGTATTAGTTTTTTGGGAATCAATATATATTGTTTTTCCTATGGTAAGATGATTATTTCAAATATTTTGGGAGTAGCCAAAGCATCCTTATTTAAAAATTTCTTAAAGTTGGAGATCTCTTAAGTCATTTTTGGTACATTTCATTCTGAATTCTCTCCCTTTTGAATATAGTCATTTCAAAATCTCTTACAATATATATAAGGATGAATGGTCAGTTAATGAATTATTAACCATGTATGTTCAAGAAAAAGAGAGATTGAAAAATAAGAGGCCTAAAAGTGTTCGTGTGGCCACTTATACTAATGGAAAGACCAAGAAAGGCATGCAAGGACCGATGTCCAAGTGCATAAACACAAGGTGTCATTTAAGAAAAATGGCAATAAGGATTCTTGTTTCTTTTGCAAAAAGAAAGGGCATATGAAAAATGATGTCAAAAATTTAAGAGATAGCTCGAAAAGAAATGTATTAATCTACTACTATTTCTAGTGTGTCATAAATAATTCTTTGTATAATTGAGCTCCCCAAAACACATGGTGGATTGATTCTAATTCTACAATCTATATTGTTAATAACTTAATATATACTATGTAGGGACTTCTCAAAACAAGGAAGCCGAAACTAAGTAAACAATATGTCTATATATTGAGGAAACAATTAGCTGATGTACCAAGAATGACTCCGAGATCTCCCAAAACTCTTTTTCGAGTACCAGTGCTGTATTATTGGTCATTAATCTGATATAATTCCCTGCATTTAATATAATATTAATTAATGCCATGATTAATTAGTTTCAAATGAATTAATTAGTACGTACCGGTAGAATATGAGACTGAAACGGTTGGAAATTCAGGTAACACAGCACACAAACTTGTCTGCGTTAGGGATAAAGGGATTAGCATCAGAGGACAAACTGGCATCCATCGATCGCCAAGTCATGAACCATCACGAAGAGCAGAATCTTTCCTCCAAGCCATCCTCTGAAAAGAGCGTAAGTTCCCTGACCTCTGCCCTAAAAAAAAAAAAAAATGCTCTTCGACAACGTGTCCCCGTAATCATGTGAAGCCACCTTCGTCGACACCATCAGTATCAATATCCCTACCAAAACCAACAAGCTTTGAACTATATATTGCAGCGTATTTCGATATGTTGATGATCTATTCGATATTTCGATATTGTTGGGATATTATTGCAGCGTATTTGGAATATTATTGTTGGGTTTTGTATTTGTAAAGGCGGGGTTAGCTTGATCAAGAAATTATGTCATATTTCCACTTCACTTGTATATTGACTAACATATACATGTACGTGCTATATCCTCCTGTCGATCGTCACATTATCAACGCCTCGTGCCCAAAATGATTTTATTTATATATATATATATATAAAGTTTTATTAGAAAGAGTTTAGGTTTGTAGCCCACATCGTTATTATTGGCCTTCATGCATAACGTGCATGGATCAAATGTGTCACTTATATATATATATATATATATTGTTAATAGTTAAAGAAGTGACTATTAGTAAATTTTTATTTTTTTATTTTTTTTTAATGATTACATAAAGATGTTTAAAAAATTATTAAAAAAAATAAAATAAAAACTAATTTGTACAAGTGTGCACATAATTTAGTAATCACCCTAGGCATTGTCATATATATTTAGGATGGATTTGGGCTGCGTTAGGAGTCTAGTAGCTTAAAAAGTATTTATATATTAGGGACCGTTTAGGTTTAGTGTTTACATACCAGTCTTAAAAGTTTTTTAATGAAAAAAAAAAATAGATTGTTTGAGTACTATTACATATTAAAATATTTTTTAATCTTAAACGTACTTTTTCGGATAATTTGAAGTGTAGTTTAAATTTAAAAAAAAATTTCAATAGACAAAAATACTCNAAAATAAAATAAAAACTAATTTGTACAAGTGTGCACATAATTTAGTAATCACCCTAGGCATTGTCATATATATTTAGGATGGATTTGGGCTGCGTTAGGAGTCTAGCTTAAAAAGTATTTATATATTAGGGACCGTTTAGGTTTAGTGTTTACATACCAGTCTTAAAAGTTTTTTAATGAAAAAAAAAAATAGATTGTTTGAGTACTATTACATATTAAAATATTTTTTAATCTTAAACGTACTTTTTCGGATAATTTGAAGTGTAGTTTAAATTTAAAAAAAATCTTCAATAGACAAAAATACTAATACAATTTTTAGATAATTACAACTTTTAAGTTTTTAAAGATATGATCATAATCTTTAAAAAATTAAATGATCGTCATTTACCTCAAAAAGCATTTTTTAATTTATTTCTAAACAAATGGAACATGTTTGAAAGTGTTTTAAATATATGGTAATTACCAAACAATAAATAACTTTTAATAATAAAACTTATTATTTAAACTATAAGTTATAACTGATCCTAAAACTATATATAAATTATATTTCTCACCGCAATCCCAAACATGCACTTACTCTAGCTATTAACGTGATAATTAATTACATCATTGTTCTAGTTCAAAGGTACCATGTATATATAGATAGTGATCAGCTGATTAATTTCCATTTCCGGAGCTTAATATCATGATCAGTCAAATCCACTAAAAAGACTAGTAATGATTATAATATTCGTAAACTTGGTAATTACGATAATTTTTCATGCATTAATCTCGATGGAACATTAAATGATAAATAAATTAATAACAATAAATAGTTTTAAATATTTTAATATATAATTAGGTAATGAAATAAATAGTTTTAAATATTTTAAACTTTAGTGCATGTTTAGGATTGTGGTGAGAAATATAGCTTATAGCTTAGGACTTATAGCTTATAACATAAGTAATAAATTATATTATTAAAAAGTTATTTACTGTTTAGTAACTATATATTTAAAGCATTTTCAAACATTTTACGTTTGTTTGGAAATAAATGAAAAAAGTACTTTCTAGGGTAGAAACGACGATTATCTAAATTTTTAAAAATTATGACCATATCTATAAAAATTTAAAAGTTGTAATTATCTTAAAGTTGTATAGATATTTTCTTCCATTGAAAATATTTTAACTACGTTCGTATGATCTAGAAAAACATATTTGATGCTTTTCCTTAAATGTGTTTTTTAACTTATTTAAGATTAAAGTGTTTTAATATTTAATACCCAAAAAACTTAATTTTTTCATTAAATAATTTTTAAGACTATTTAAATATTTTTTAAGGCTACTACTGCAACCCCAAACATGTTCGTAATCTATTATTGGCTGTCTTGTTTAGATTTAGAGATGAATTGAAATAGTTTTAGATGAGTTAAATAAAATATTATTAAAATATTATTTTTAATAATATTATTATTTTAAAATTTAAAAAATTGAATTATTATTATATTTTGTGTTAAAATTTAATAAAATTATAATGATAAGATGAAATGAGTTAAAATGAATTTCAAATCCAAACGGATAAAAAATTAGATTTTCGAGAGATTTGAAGCCACGGAAAGTGGAAAAATATTGATCAGCTGTGTACGTGGTCCATGTACCAGGCTTGAAGGTTCATGAAATAATTAGGCCGTCCGGTTTGCTTAACAATTGGATGTCTATATATATTGGCTAGATATCATTGGGAATGTTGGGATTGCTTTTTCTCTTTTCCAAAGTGCTTCTACTTTTTAAGTTCAAAGGAAAGTCCGAAAGGATCATGGCCAGCCTTCAAGTAGCAGCTACTACCATTCATTTTGTTTATGATCGATCTCCAAGCTGAAATATATATACTCATTGATCCCCGACAATTAAATTTCTTCTTTTTTTTATTTTTTTTTTATTTTCCCCGTAATCAAACAACTTTGGAATTGTTGATCAGGCCGTTCATGTGTTAGTACTTTTCTTTTTCTTGAAAAGTATACAAAGGGTCGGCCCCTAACTCGATCCTCTTCCTTTCCGACCAAGCATTTTCTACCACAAAACGTGAGAGAGACCATGATTTTCCAAGTCCCAGCTCCTTATTCTTTCCAGCTTCCGGCCTCCCACTTCCTTCCGATCACATGAAGTCATGTTAACGTAGAAAGACGGTCATGATCGTAAGTTGCAAACCACTATGTCATTCACTAATAATTAATACTATATAATAATAATATTCTTTCATAAATATAAATTAAAACCATACATGCAGCATGCATGAACTCATCATAATCATTTATATATGGTAATTAATATTGGTATCTTGGAATACTTGTAATTAATTCACTGTTTAATATATATATCTTACGGATTTAATATATAGTACGTAGCCCTTAATTCGCTTTTAATAATCTACGGATATATATGTACTGTATGTGCCAAGAGTCTGATGGCCTGATGATATATGGTCCGGTTCTTCAAATAAAAAATATGGATTCGAAACCGGGCCTATTTTCTGTTTGATCCATTATTAATTAATGATTAAACACACACACATATATGGAAACAAGCTAGGGGAGAAAAAATGCATTCATCATCGTCTTTCTATATATATGTATAAGAATATATATATAGCTATCTTATAAATGAGAGCATTCCGTTAATTAATATTAATGTAAGTTGATTAATTATCCAGAGTAAAGTCAACCAGCTAGCTTACAGGTTTAAGTTATAATATCTTAATTCACATGCAAACTTCTCTCCCAAGCTATAATATCATGATTGAATATAGATCATCATGTAAAATGAGAATCCGTAACAAGTTTCCAATTACTTTCTTCAAAGAAATTCTCACACGGATAAAAAATATTATAAATAAAATATAGTGATTTATTAGTCATGCATGCTATCTGGCCTTGCCAATTGCCATTTCTCTGAAGTTACGAAAATGATCAAATAATTAAGAGTTTCGTTGCTTACTCTACGATCAACTACTAGAATGCACATGGATTAACCCCAATTTCAGGCCTGATCTTCACATGCATCTAGCTAGTTTGAGTGAACTTCAATTCCTTCCAAGAAACTGTTACTTCGAATATAATGAAGATTAATGCACCCAACAAAAGTACATGAATATATATATATCATCATGTTCTTATATATATAAATATTATATACTTAACCATTTGCTTAACATCTAGCTAGAAGAAGTACTAATTAATGTACTTTCTTTTGGAGTACGTACACGAGTCACGGTCCCGTCATTATTAACACACATCTAAGACTTATATCTAGCATTCATATAAATATATATATATATGTCTTTGTTTTAATTAGAACGATCGATGACTTACACTTTATTTTTCTTCAATATTATATATAAGAGATCCCAGCTTTTCCCCTTGCTTCCTCGATTGTTCTGTGTTTGATCAATATTCACGCAAAGAAGAGCATTCTGATGTATAGATTGACCCAATAATAAGTAAAGCCAGCAAGGAATATCTTAATTATTCTGCATGCATCTGCATTCATATGCTTCGCGGCCTGTCATTCTTCATTCATTTTTCAAACAAGTTAGCTAGGCAATCACCAACCTATCTTCATTCGTCTACATAAAGAATCCAAACGCCAAGATATGACCCTTAAAGACCTCGATCGATAGCCAATCATAGAAAGGAAGGAGACACAATTATGGCCATGAACATCAATATTCTGTCTTTAATACTCATAATCTTCTTTGCAACATTCTTCACAGGCGCCCTTTCGAGAAAATCCTCCAGTGACAATATAGCTTGGTGGTGTAAGAGAACCCCACATCCAGAGCCATGCCAGTACTTCATGGAACACAGCCGTCACCATTTTGCACCAAAACACAGATCTGATTTCCGAAAAATGGTGGTGCAAGTGGCCATGGATCGCGTTATAACTGCACGAAGATATGCCAAGCGGTTGGGGCAGAATCTTGAGAACGAGCACCAGAAAGCTGCATGGTCAGATTGTTTGAAACTCTACCGCAACACGATTTCCCAAATGAACCGCACCCTTCAAGGCCTAGGCAATTACAAACAGAGCTGTTCCGACTTCGATGCGCAAACTTGGCTCAGCACTGCCCTCACAAATATTGAAACATGCCGTGTTGGGTCCTTAGAATTGAATGTTTCCGACTCTGTAATGCCTTCCATCTTGTCCAATAATGTATCTGAGCTAATTAGCAATAGTTTAGCCATTAATGGTGTGATTCTGCACGAAGAAAGTAATAATACAGATGAATTTCCGAACTGGGTTTCGAAGCATGAAAGAAAACTGTTGCAGGTTTCTTCGATAAAGGCGAACGCAAATCTCGTGGTGGCAAAAGATGGTTCGGGGCATTATCGTACGGTTCAATCAGCCATTAATGTGGCAGCGAGTAGAAGGAGCACTACTGTGAGGTTTATAATATATGTGAAGAGAGGGGTTTATAGGGAGAATATTGAGGTTGCCATAAACAACAATAATGTTATGCTAGTTGGTGACGGCATGAAGTATACGATTATCACGGGCAGCCGTAGTGTTGGAGGAGGCTCCACCACCTACAATTCAGCCACTGCCGGTGAGGGATATGTTTTCTCCATCTCCTATATATGAAATGCAGGCATTGATAATACTTGGTTCTAAATTCATAAAGAACTTTAGAAGATTAATTTTTTTTCCATAGCTATTAATTGCTTTAGCTCAATGACTGACATGCGGCCAATACTCTCAGGAATTGACGGCCTACGCTTCATCGCCCGAGACATTACATTCAGCAACACTGCCGGTCCCCAAAAAGGCCAAGCAGTCGCCCTCCGGTCATCCTCCGATCTCTCTGTTTTCTACCGCTGTGCCTTCCAAGGTTACCAAGACACCCTCATGGTCCACTCCCAGCGACAATTCTACCGACAATGCTACATCTACGGCACAATAGACTTCATCTTTGGTAATGCCGCAGTAGTCTTCCAAAGCTGCCTGATCTACGTAAGGAGGCCACTGAAGGGCCAAGCCAATGTGATCACAGCCCAAGGCAGAAACGACCCATACCAAAACACTGGGATTTCGATCCACAAATGTCAAGTGCGGGCAGCACGGGACCTCAAGCCCGTGATTCGATCATTCAAAACCTACTTGGGCAGGCCCTGGATGCAATATTCTCGAACAGTTTATCTGGAAACTTACATCGACAGCTTGGTGAGTCCAGCGGGATGGTTGGCATGGCAGAATTCTAAATTTGCACTTAATACTTTGTATTATGGGGAATACAAGAATTTTGGTCCAGCTTCTTCTACAAGATACAGAGTCAGATGGCGTGGATTTCATGTCATTACCAGCCAAAAAGAGGCATCTCGCTTCACCGTCAGCAACCTTCTTGCCGGGACGTCGTGGTTGCCGGCCACAGGTGTGCCATTCAAATCCGGCCTGTGACCATGTATGAGGGTTAATTGAATTACTAATTTTTATTCATTATGATTTATTTATTTGTTTGCAAGGAAAAACATTTTTATTTTTTACTCTATTTTTTTTAACAATAGATCATCACAGCAATACATATAATAATTATTAATTAAACTGCTATATATACATGTAATGGAAAATAGTATATGACAGAAGTTGGACATTTATGATATTATTCACGTTTCAATTATTGGAGGGGCCGGGAAATTAGTGTTTACCATATTTTGGAGACATTTGCTGAGATGCATGCCTGCTTGTGCATAATTCCAGCCTTTTTTATAAATTAATTAATTTAGAGCTTTTAACTGATTCTAATTCCAATATATATATTCCAATGTATATATATATATAT
>QEOT01123449.1:0-26639 GCA_003123785.1 Pterocarya stenoptera | reverse complement strand
AAAAAAAAAAAAAAAAAACCTTGAAGTCAGTTATGCTATCTCTATGTTAATTAATCCTAATTCCCACTTTCCTCTCTTTCTCTATATATTTGAAAAATTTTGTATTATTTTTTGTATTTTGTTTGAAAGTTTGAAAAAATTATAATAATTAAGTAATAATTAATTGAAAAAGTTGAAAGTTTAAAATTAAAAAATATTTATATTTTAGTGATGTTTAAAAATTATGAAAATTTTTGAACTGAACTAATATCATCTCATCACATTCCAAACAAGCCCTTATTCTCGAGCGAAAATATTTTACTGACTCCAAATTAAAATAATGTTGGACAGGATTTTTCTTTAAAATTGGGTTGGAGAAAATTTCCTAACTCCAACACATCTATAAATAAGACAAATGTCTATTAAACACATGAAAAGTACATACTTTATTCTAAAAGTCTAACCGGAAAACTCGATATATATATATATATGTGTCTATGCATGAAAACAATATTGTTTATCACATGTCCAAAAAATACATAATAATTTTTTAAAAGGGTAATTGAAAGTTTTAAAACTCTGTTCATACAAGTTTTACGCCCAAATTAAAAACAAAAATTCTTTTCATAAACTCCACACTTTATAAAAAGTATTTCCACACGTTATGATGAAAAACATTCTCACTATCTATTAAAAAATTATAAATATGAAATATAAGAATGAATAATATAATATTCCTCGATTAAAAATTATGTTGTGGATTTGGATCTTTTTAGTTCGGTGCTTTGTTCGAGGTACTCTACAAAATATATGAACATTACTCATCCAAACCTCCTCCACTTGGAATGATAAAGTTCGTACGTTCTGTGGCCGGCTCTTCATTTGAGTTCATCCGTTGGAAGTTCTACAAAAATCTTTGAGGTCCATCTGAACCGGTCTGCATTTTTCTTTAGGGTAAATGGGTAATGATATCTTATACTTTATTTAGTAGTATTTTACTACTCTTTTTTTTTTTTTTTTTTTCTTTTTGCTCTTTGATTATAGATTAAAAATCTCAGAACATGAAATTATTGCGCAATTTAGAAGAAAATAAATTCAATAAAACAACGTAATCATGTAAATTAATTAAAAATAAAATCAATAAAAAGTGATCTTCTTTTGCTCTTTTGGTCAATTTTTAAAAAATTAAATTTATTTTTAATTAATTTACATGATTACGTTGGTTTATTGAATTTTTTTTTTTTTATAGATTATGTAAAAATGTCATGTTTTGTGATTTTTAATCCAAATTCAAATAGCAAAAAAAAAAATAATAACAACAGTAAATTAAGAAATATAAGAATATCATTACTCTTTTTTTTAGGTCCTGCTACAGGGTTTCTTGGTTTTGTAGCATGGCTTTGAACGCTAGTGCGGTTTTTTAAAAATATACAAGTGGTTAAAATCAGAGAGAAAAATCAAAAAGCAACCTAGCATTTTCCTTTGGAAAAAGCTTGTATGCCCTCCTTATTTGACCCCTCAAATTGACCGATGGTCAGAAAATAAAAATAAATTTTTTTTTTCACTTAATGATTAAGAAAATAATTTTAAGTGTATTATTGTATTTTTTTTTATTTTTTTAAAATATCTATCTATATTAAAAAAATGTGAAAAAAAAAAAAAAAAAGCCTGAGAGGTGTGCCAATGATAAACGCTGGGCGGCAGAGTAGCGTTGCCCTTTTTCTTTTGTCTCCGTTAATTAGTTTGACACACAGCTCTAACTTAAATCTTACAATACTTTGATTTTGCAAAAATAATACAAAAATTAAACAATAAAATTAAGATTTTTTATGAAAGTATTATTCGATGGCGACAATTATAATATTGCCAACTTAGAAACTAATAACATTAATATATAAAGGGAATGTCGTCGATGAAGCGATCGAGGGAGTAGCATGCATTAATAATGTCTACAAAATTAATGTTGTCCAGCTAATCTGATGATCTGTACTATATTAATTTCAATATATTTTTCCTTTGCATGTTCATTGCTGATCATGAGAATTATAAATAAATATATAAAACGAAGGTTCCCTTCCCTCTCGGGTACCGATCGATCATGAGAGTAATTACCATCATTCATCATCAGGTTGTCCAGCTAATAATCATCATCAGGCTCTCTAAGGTCAAATAATTGGGGCACCCAAAACAAAAATATTTGCGGCAAAGCGTTGAAGAAATAGCATGCTGCATGCAGTACCTCTCATGCCATTCAGCTTACGACTTTGAACAAATTAATTAGATATATATAGCTCATGTACGTAGTACGCAATGCGAGAAATTAATTAGAAATTTAAAAAAACACTATTATTATATATATTCGGTTTTTGTTTTTTCTAAAATAAAATGAAAATAATGTGTGGAGCACTCAAAGTAATGTTGAATAATCTGAACTCTGGCTCTCTTGGTCATAGATCATGTACTACTGCATCCAGCTCGAAGTATATTGGACACTGCAAATTAAAAAACAGGTTTGGTTGACCGGATCATGAAGATGATCTACTAATTAAAACTCTAATTAAGATAGAAAAATTATATATATTCTTAAGCCGATGTGTAGAATACACACATTAAGGTACTGACATATATAGCATATATAATTTGATTATGAATATGATTTCTAAAACTTAAATCTTTCATATCAAATCTTACAATTTAAGTAATGATGTCATGTATGGTGTGCTCTAGGCACACATTGACTTGTGAATAGAATGATCCAATTAGATATCTACTCTATTATAATAAGTGGCTATTTAACTGTTAATGGTAACTTTTTTTGTTTTTTCATTAATTTTTTTTGTTTTTCTATTAAGTCCGTTAAGTCATGTTTTACCAAAAGACCCTTAAAATCCTTAACCATTTGACGTATAGCTCCCTTGTAGAATTTAATGAAAGATCATGTTTTACCAAAAGGTCCTTAAGACCCTTGATCATTTGACATGTAGCTCTCTTATAGAATTTAATGAAGGATTATGTTTTACCAAAAAGCCCTTAATAGCCCCGCGGCACACATGAATTGATATCTCTTTTTCATGTCTTTTTTGTTCTGATAGTGTACTCATTTTCCTTTCTTTTTATTTCAATTTTTTTAAATAAAAAATTAAAATGACTTTACTCTTTACAACAGAAATGCTTTAGAGCATTCTCATTGTAAAATTTAAATTTAAGTAAATTTAACTAATTAAATACTTAAAACACTCAATATATAATATTAATTATTAATTTAAATAGAATATAATTATTATTAATATTTTAATTAGTAGAACTATAAAATGTGATAAAAATAAAAATTAAAAAAATATTAAATTTATAATATTTTATTATTATATAGAGAGTAAATAGATAAGCCAATATGGATGCAAACCAATGCTCATACTTTGCTGAAGTTTAGATTTTTTTTTAATCTTCATTTTTGTCTTTCTTTAACCTTGTATTTTCTTCTCACAGACAAATAAGTTACTAACTTTTTTACTTTTTTTTTTTTAAATCATTATGTCAGGTGCACCCCTAGGGGGCCGTTCCCTAGTAAATATTTATATATATATAACTCTATACCATCATTTTTATTTTTTTCACAAAAAGCATGGATAATGATAATTCCTCTTCATCCTAGCTAGTTAGCTCCATGATGCAACAAAAATGGATCAAAAAAAAATTCTTCTCATTAGCCATTATTAAGCACTCTCACATCCTATGAAAAGCATCCTCACACCCTATAAAAAACATCCCCACACCTTATGAAAAAACTATAAATATGGGGTGTGAAAATAAATAGTGGTTGATGTATAATATTCCTCATGGATCAATAATTAGGATTAGTGAATCGGTGATCATCAGGAATTTAAGAGGCATATTAATTATTTGGTTTACTCTAATTAAGAAAGGCCTTTAACATCATGATCTCTATTATTGATTTATACTATATATATACTCTTATAATTAGAAACATAAATATTAAAGAATATATATGACTGATGCCTAAAAGATCATCACTAAATATTATAATTAGTAATGATCAGGATTTTAAAAGGCATATATATAATTATTTGGTTTATTGATGTGATTATATATAAGAAATCATGTAAAGAACATGCATGGATCCTTTTTTCGACATACATCAATCAAGAAAATCGTGGCTGGGCGGGCGGGGAATCTTCATATATTTTAAGGAAGCTAGCTAGCTAGCTAGGGATCGAACTCCACACATTATACATGCATATCCTGAACTTCGAAATCATCAAAGTCACTGCCTCCCTTAATTATCCTTGTGCACATGTACGTGTTACGTATTCTGTCTACACGTTTTGGCGCCGCCTGCATGGAAAGTTCAAAGTCAACATTAACATGATATAACACCAATATTCATTCTTGCAAAAATTAATAATCAGTTCCACCGGCATGCGTGTTAATTGGTTTGAGATCAGTTGTTAGATTGATAAAAGACATTTTATAAAAATAATTAATTGATCATAAATTAATATAATTTCGTATAATACATTGAATCTGTTTTATAATAATAAAAATAATTTTATAATAATAAAAATAATTTTATAATTTAACGTATCACATCAATTTATATCAGTTTAATAAATTTATTTTTATAAAATTAATTGAGGCAGGGAAGTCCAATGCGCTCTATCCATCATTTACTCACTTCGAACACAACATGATTATATTCTCAATCATGAGCCATATGTAGGTTCATATTTTACAATTTTTAGCACCTTTTTTCTCTCTCCCTCTCTAATTATTAATTAATAACTGCTCACCGCCAGCCAAGGAAAACAAAGGGCAGCCATTAGAAAAAACAGGTGGGAAGAATATGGAAGAAAGACATATATCATTATATCATGTATGTTCTGCTCATAACATGAGCAGTACGTACGTTGTACCATTGCATTTAGGTGATCATACTTGCAATATTAACTAATTCCTCGGTCAACACAATCCCATTTCATATATATATATCTGACTAGCACAACACACTACATATATAATATTAGATTATGATAATTTGTTTTAGCTATTTAGCTATTAATTAGCTGCTTGATGTTTTGATAATAATGACATGACTGTGTCATATCCAATTCGCGTACGTAAAGAATATAAATATATATATATCAACCTTTATATACAGACAAAAGATCAATAATCATAAGATAATGAATATTGATCAAAGAATCGGTTTGGGTAAATCATATGGGACGCGCCCGCCGCAGCTGTAAAATAGAATTCATGCATCCATTTTCGATTCGTTTACCATCACTTTCAACATCCATGTTCAAACTAAGCCAACCTGTCTCCAACAAGCTGCATGTACTCTTTTGATCCCTATATAAACATGTCTCACACATCCCTTGGAAACCCATCATTTGAAAAAGAAAAGGTCCATCAATGGCAAAGCTTCTTGTCTTATTCTTATTAGTATCCTTAACCTTACTTTCCTTCCTTTCCTCCACACTGTCGAGTAGTGTCTCCAATGGCATAGATTCGTGGTGCAGCAAAACCCCACACCCTAAAACTTGCAAATACTACATGAGCCACAATCCCAAATTCACCGATCATTTACCAAAATCAAAATCCGAGTTCAAGAAAGCCGCAGTCAATATAGCCTTGGATCAGTCCCTTAAAGCTCAAAGTCACAACAAGTGGCTTGGGTCCAAGTGCCAGAACAAGAAGGAAAAGGCTGCATGGGCTGATTGTTTGCAGCTTTATCAAGAAACCATCACCCTGCTCAACCAAACCCAGGACCCCGCCACCAAGTGCACCGACTATGACGCGCAGACCTGGCTCAGCACTGCTCTTACAAACCTAGAAACCTGCAGAGCCGGCTTTGCAGAGCTAAATGTTCGAGACAATATATTGCCCCTCATGTCCAACAATGTTTCAGTCCTCATAAGCAACACTTTATCCATTAACAACGGTTCACTCCCACCAGAAACAAAAAGATACAAAGATGGATTTCCGAGCTGGCTTTCCACCGGTGACAGGAAGTTGTTACAATCTTCAACACCCGCTGCAGACCTGGTGGTGGCGCAAGATGGATCGGGGGATTACAAAACTATTACCGAAGCTTTGAACGCAGCGGCAGATAGGAGTGGGAGTGGAAGGTTTGTAATTCATGTGAAGAGCGGTGTGTACAAGGAGAACCTAAATATGGGAAGTCAATTCAAGAACATTATGTTGCTTGGTGATGGGTTGAGGTGGACCATTATTACAGGTAGCAGGAGTGTTGTCGGAGGCTCCACAACTTTCAATTCTGCAACAGTTGGTAAGAGGACTTCATTTCTTTCTCGCTCTCTTTCAAAATTAGAATAAACATAGAAAATAAAATCATTTTACATATAATTATTCGATTTCATGCATTATATGACGTCCACAAACCATGCTACATGGATATAATTACATTGATCTCTAGCAATGTATACTCTTATCTTTTGCCTCGAAATTTTATTACTAATTCCTATGATTTTATTACCATCATCAGCGGTGACTGCCGAAGGTTTCATTGCTCGTGGCATCACATTCCGCAACACTGCCGGTCCAGAAAACCATCAAGCAGTGGCACTCAGGTCAGGCGCAGACCTCTCGGTCTTCTACCGGTGCGGTTTCGAAGGATACCAAGACACCCTCTACGTCCACTCACAGCGCCAGTTTTACAAAGAGTGCTACATCTATGGCACAGTAGATTTCATTTTTGGAAATGCCGCAGTAGTGCTCCAAAACTGCATGATCTATGCAAGGAAACCCATGAGCGGGCAAAAGAACACGGTCACGGCCCAAGGTAGGACCGACCCTAATCAAAACACAGGGATTTCGATCCATAATTCACGAGTCATGGCCGCAGCAGACCTCGCACCGGCGCTTGGCTCAGTAAAATCGTACCTGGGTCGACCATGGAAGGAGTACTCGCGAACGGTTTTCATGCAAACTTATATCGACACTTTGGTGGATCCAGCGGGCTGGCTGGAATGGGATGGTGATTTTGCGCTTGATACATTGTATTATGGGGAGTACAAGAATATCGGCCCGCGTTCTTCGACGAGTCAAAGAGTGAATTGGAGTGGTTATCATGTTATAACCAGTGCAAGCGTGGCTTCTCAATTCACGGTTGAGAATTTTATCGCCGGGCAGTCATGGTTGACGGCAACTGGGGTGCCATTTGTTGCTGGTCTCTGATAACATTGAACAGTAATCTGCATTAATTGTGATTCCAATTTGTTTGGCGATTATTAATTTGTTTTATTCTATGTAATAAGTTCAAATCACGTCCATATGGAATTAAAGAAAGTACAGATCGATCAAGAAATTCTTTGTTCTTTCAAGCAGAATAAAAAGAAGTAAATTACATTCTTTTTTGTGTTTTACTCAAATAAAATCTTCATTGTTCCGCGTTCTTTATTTCATTGGGCAGTCAAACAATAAGTCCATGACGGATTTATTTCAACATCTTGCTATCTACTACGTACGATAATTACAAAATAACAAGCTTGATGAACTGCTCATTAGGGGGCAACAATCGAGCTCTGCATCTCCCTTAAAATGATCATGCCTTAAGTTGAGTTCAGTTTATTTAGTAATAAATGAATTGAGTTTAAACAAAGAGTAAACTACGTACGATCGCAGATTGCACAAACGCTGCGTAATCGTCTTAAAAAAGTAGGATCCACTAATAGAAAAATTAATTTTTTTTCATATGAATCTCATATTTATTCACTTTTTCTAAAGAGATTAAGCAACACTTACGCACTCCACAATTGCAAATATCATTTCTCTTAAACAAAATATAAACTAGTTTATTGATCTGCCATTGGTGTATGTATGAGAGCCAGAGAGAGAGTTGATACTTTGTATTATTATACAATTAATTATGCAAGAATATATATATATATATTTATAGCTGTGTTTATACTCATACATGAGTGGAACATGTTTGTAAAGACACCTTATCAAACTAGATAATGTTCTTTATTAATTCACAAGAAACCCTAAAACATGCCAGAAAATTCCCCGGCCCCCTTCCGAACATATATTCATGAAACCTTATAGTTGTGGCGGTGGCGTTCATTCTTTTTTTAATGAATGTGTCTATATATACGATGATTGGAATCCTAGATCTATTTGGAGGTCAATTACATTCTCCACAACCCGGAGAAGGTTCAAATTGTTGAGATAATTAATAGTTGGCACAGCAGAGCCAACCTGGCAAGAGAATCTTGCTCAGCCCAGTTTGGCCCATTGTGTTTCAATCCACACATGAACCAAACTGAGAGGGCCCAAACCACATTGATATCTGACCCGGACTGCATTCCCGATCATCCTATCCTCCAAGAAAAATGGAACGCATGGAACAGTTCAAATTCTACCAAAATGACATGGAAGAAAACAGAGTTAAGAGTGTCCCCTCATATGCCATCCACAATACTTTAGCCTTATTTCATCATTTTCCTGCTGTGACATCAAATATAAGTATATGATACAATTATAGTGGAGGGGCATGTGAGCAACAGCTTGAAACTCGATCATTCTATTTTACTGGAGACGAATGGAACAATGAGACAAACAATAACAAGTGTTCCATGAATCAATTGGAATAATTGCATATGGATGCATAGTATGCTACTTATCTACTCAAACCTTTTCCTCGATATAGGAGGGCGGAGCACAATGATAGTAAGAGTAGTGCTAGGCTGCCACCCAGCAATGACCACCGGACGTGCCGCCTAGTACAAATTTGTCTTTTTATTTTTTTCTTCTTTTTCTTATCATATTTTTTTAACATATTTAAATACTTTTAAAAAATTAAAAAAAAAATACACCAATACACTAAAAGTCACTTTCTTAATCATTAAGTTAAAAAAATTAAAATATATATATGAGCAGTCAAAGTGAGGGAGCAAACTTAGGCGGCATACGGCATACTAGCATTTCTCTAATAATAAAGAGGATAAAACAAACTCGAGTAAGAAAAAAAGTCAGATGCTATTAAGTATGAATCAATCATAATCAGTGTAACTTTAAGAAGTACAAGGAATCATGGACGGTTACTTGGGTTGGGGGTGGGGGGGATCAGGAAGAAAAGAGAGAAGTTTCATTTGAACCACAGATAATGTACTGACAAAAACCTTTATGGGCACCTAAACCAACTATGTCTCGCAAACACAACAGTAATGTCCGACCTGGAACAAGCCGTAACTTCCTGTAATGGCAGAACTTACCGATGCAGCAGCAAAGCTTAGCTAGAAAGGGTAATCATAGTGAAAAATGCCACCAGAAGACAGAGAGATAGCTTTGAGCTTCCCCTTGGAAGTGATACTGCAGAGTTGGTCTGATCCCTAAAGGTGAGAACAAACACAGAATTATATGAGTCTCAGAAAATTATGTTTTCGAGAGAGAGAGAGTTCTATAAGTTTTTAGTCATATACTCTGATAATTGCTGGAGTGCGCCGCAGTATAAAATATTCCCAGGTGCAGCCATCTCCGTTTCACCATTTTCCTCAGGATTGACAATTTTCATATAAGTTTCTTGCCCTAGATACCATCTATCAAGATTTTCTGCTCTGATGTTCCATGTTCCAACATTGTCAAGAGAGACAAGGACTGCCGTCCAACCCCCAGGGAAAACCTGCACAACAGTATGACTGAGTTTAACACAAGACATGCAGCTAGGCTATTTGCGATTTTAGCCCCTTAATGATTCAAAACAGCTGTAACAGAAACCTTCATAACAAGTTACAACAAGCACAATAAAAGAAGTATTTTTCTCAGTCACAAGGTCCTCAAGATTTTTGTGAGTTTAATACGCAACTCAAACAATTAAGAGAAACATATTCTCATATCTCTGTAGAGAACTAGTTGTTCACAGTTCTTTCATGGATCGTATAACAGACCAGAAGCCTTATATCACACCTCATTACTAAACATTCAGGCAAAGTTTCAAGCCCAAAAACTCCATATCCTTTATCATTTTTCTTTTTCTTTTTTCCCTTAAGTTCACCATATCCTTCTAACATACCCGCTTACAGCATAAGAAATAGGGTGCAGTAAATTAGTTGAGAAAACCAATGTTTACATGGAAAAACCAACCTGAGTAGTGCAGCGAGAAATTGCATCCCACTTATTATATCTATTTCTACTTTCTTCTGTCCAATCACCAAAATCCATCCTGCATTCATGTAATCAATTTCTCACAATGCTTATTAACCTTATGGCAATGAGAGACTGTATAAACAAAGAAAAGATTCATACCCAATTACAAAAAAGGAATATCCATCCATATGAAAACTCTGCATCACGGTGTCATTGTTTTGGAAGATTACTTCTATGAATCCCTTATAAGTCGCATTAATAACAGATCTGTCTATCCGAGGGGTTCTGTTAAGTGGCCTGCTGGGGAAATCAAGCTTATATTCTCCCTTCACTTTATACTGATCAGCGAGCCTGATTGGTGTATTAGGATTGACAAATGAGATCCCATTGAGCGTAGCTCGAAGTGTCCCATTGATCTGTACTGGCGGCACAATCTTTATCACATATGTCTCCGTCACATTAATTGAACCATAGTGAAAAGATCCCTGTGGATTAGGGCGAGCTCCACTTGCAGATACATTTTGCCTAAACAATATGGAATGGAGATTTAAATTTACATATATTCAATAGTAAACTATTGTCGCAATAATTCCACTGAAACTTAAATTGACATGAAAATAAGGGAAAGCAGGTCAAAAAGTGGTGGTCCCATCATTTACAGGCATCAACTTAAACCATGAATTACATCAACTTCAGCTACAAGTTATTTATAAACTTTTAGGCATGAATTCAATCTAATTGTGCCACCTGGGAAAGTGGTTGGTTAAGTCGTCGTAATTTTATGCTTACTAGTGTTTATAACAATTCAAGGATAACCCAAACTACATCTAGGGTTATACTCTAAAAGAACTGGTCAACGACTAAAACCCCTTGGAATCGAATCAATATAAACAGCAGGAACTTCTCCCTGGCAATGTGCTATCTTGTTCACCACCTTCTCATTCTAAATCTGGGGTATTAATGTGATGTCTCACAAGAAACCAAGCTGTCCAGGATATCAAAATCCAGAACAACTATGGCATTACAAAAACAAACCTGATGCTTACTGCCTGGTTTAGTGGCCTTGACTTGTCATAAGTATCATTTGGTGGATCAGGTAGAGGACCTGTTGCCGGTCCTTTAGAATTGGAATAGTGTAAAACAGCAACACCGGTCACTCTCTGCCAAAGTGATTCATTCACAAACCTAGCACTTGCAACGACATAGTAATCAGAACTTGCATTCTGATCCATGGTGACCAAGAAAGAATAAGATTGGCCAACATGAATATCTACGTCCGTAAAGTTTTGCTGCACTGTATAATGTCCCTCTGTTTCTGCAAGAATCAGAAAGTGGTTTTGGATTCTAAAGTTCAAACTAGTTGAAATTCCAACGTTGTGCACACGAAGTCGATATGTTTTGCCTGCAAAACATAATTCTATGAACAATTAAAAGGAAACATTTGATAAGTTGAAACCATTTGCCAGGAAACATGAAAAACAAAGGAAGCCATATCAATAAATTCAGGAAAAAAAAAATTTGATAAGTAAATAAGGTATATTACTCCAAGAATAGCCCTAGCCCAGTATATACAAAAAAGCAACCCTGACTAGGAGGGTGCAAGGGAAACAAGAAAATCATGAAGAGCCATGCCATTGAAATCAACAGCATAAGACCAAGTATGTAAAGTGGTATAAAATAAAGCTATAAGTTCCTCTAGCAATCTCTCCTTGTCCTCAAATGTCCGCGCATGATACACATAGGAATCATTTTCCAAACTACTGAAATCTGATGTACCCCTCCAATACTTGGCCAACTAGCCAAAGCTACCACCACAGTCTCTAGCATAACCCAACCCAACTCTACCCCACCCAGCACCCCATCCCATAAAGCCCGCGCTTTGTCACAGTGTAACAAGAGATGATCCACCGACTCGCCCCCTCCCCTACACATACAACACCAATCTGCTATAATAATTCTCCGCTTCCTCAAGTTATCGGTTGTGAGAATCTTGCCCAAAGATGCTGTCCACACGAAAAAAGCTACTTTGGGAGGCGCCTTGTGTCCATATCCTCCTCCAAGGGAACGGAATGTTGGGATTTTGGGTAAGAGCCTTATAAAATGAACGAACTAAAAAAACAACTTTCTCGGCAGGTACCCACCACAATCCATCTTCTTGTACATTGCTCAGTTTCACGGAGTACAGAAGACTATAAAAATCAACAAAATTGTTCACCTCCCAATCTTGCGCAGCCCTACTAAAACTGATATTCCAATGAAGTTGTTCCCCCGATATTCCCATAACCTCTGCTATTGAAGCCTCTTTGACACTAGCAATTTGGAGTAAGGAGGGAAATGCATCTTGTAGAGCAGTATCTCCACACCAAATATCTTTCCAGAATTTAATCCAAGACCCATTTGCCCATTAGAAGACGATTGTGACGAAGAAAGACCATCCATCCTCTTCTAATATATTTCCACAACCCCACTCAATCAGCTCCTCTAATTTCTTTAGTGCACCATCCCCCACCAAAATAAATTCAGGAAAATAAAAATACTAAAATAAAATTTAGCATGGACACTCCGTACATCCACATGTATGTGCATTCTCCAGATTTCTACAGTCTTACTAATACCGACTGTGTTAACAGTAGGACAGAAGTAAGCTTTTTATAGGCCACTGGAAACCATATAAAACTTTGTTTGGTATTCAAAAGGCTTAAAATTTTAATTATGATGAAAGCAGGTCAAGAAAGTGGTAGATTAAAATGAAACTTCCAAGTTCCAACAAAGTTAACAAATTTAGAACATTAAATATAAAGAGAAACTTGGGTAATGACTGATGACCATATGTGAGTATTCACCCAAGAGGCAAGAGAAGCCGATAAGTTGTGGAAAATGAACTTCCATATGGTGAAAAACAAAAAATGAAAATAAAAACAATGAAAATGGTTCAACCTATGTTAACCATTAATGCCAGAAAAAATTACCCTGATCAACACGAATGGTTTCATATTCAATGCCATCAGGTACAAGAGTGGTATTGTATCGATAAGGTCCCTTTCCGTTGATGATAACTCCATCAGGCATCCCAAGGTCTTGTCCAGCATCAAGGGCTGACCGCAATGCCTAAAATCAAAAAAGAGGACAGCAGTAAAGTTAGTTGCTACAATCCCACTGCTACATTCGTAAGCAAACATCAGACAGAGAATAAATACTGGCCTTATGGTTCCGGGTATACCAGTCACCAATCATAATGACAATATCGCCATCTGGCTGTGCAAAAGGAATCGGGATTATATTCCTATTATTAATAATGAAAGGACCAAAGCCACCAGATGCCCTCTGAAACTTGAGAGATGGGAAGTAGAAAAAGCTCCCAATTTGATCCTTTACTTGAAACTGATAAGTCCAATTCTTTTTGGGATGAATGGGACAATTTGTGCCAAGAACACCATCCTGCCATGAATTTCGCCGCATTTGAATTCCAGACCTGTAACAACCATTAATCCCATATTTGTCATAGCACTCCAAATACAGTTCATGTTTTTCCTTTGGGTAAGAAAAAAGAGTTTAATGTAATGATATGTGCTGAAACCAACCAGGTCATTAGGAGTTCCTCATCCAAATCATTCCATACATTGACAACGACATTGTTATTAGTAGTAGAATTGATTACAGGGCCTGGGAATCTCTCATTTACTGCTATAACCTGCAGACAGTAATTAATTGAAAAAATTTAAGCTACTCAGATTCTGTCTACATGACCATTCATGATTTGATAACAATTGGGAATATGACCATTTCAAAATAAAATTGAAAAGGAAAAAATAAAAAAATAACAATAAAAAAAGTCACAACATACTAATCATAATCTAGAATGAAANCCCCCAAAGCACAAGCACCATGATCTATGATCTAACAACATCTTTAAGAAGGGAGGATGACCAGGGGGACCACTCCAAAAAAACCCAAATCTAATTCAGCAACATACAAAAGATTCATAACAGATAATTAAAGAAATAGAGTTTGAAAAAAGAATCCAAAACACAAGCACCATGATCTCACAACAAATTTAAGGAGGACCACCTCCAAAAAATAAAGAAAAGAAAAGAAAAAAATCAGTGCGAAAATTTTTTTAGAGGGTTTTCTGGTCATTTTGCAATCTTAATTTCTGTACTCGTTTTCTTCATGCGCAACATCTTTGAGCTCTAATCTCTTTCGATAATAACAATTTACAGTATCAGATGTGAAGCACATAAATATATGTGATGCTAATTGTAGGAAATGAACATAAAAATGTCTATAAAAATTGTAAAACCCATGAAGAATAATTACCAAGTAAATACATGTTTGGAGTCTTGGACCCAACTACTTCGAAACCCGTTCCTCTAGTGCAAACACTTACACACAACATATACCATTGGCAAGAAAAACATAAAAAGACACAACACCCACATAAAAAATCATCCGAAAATGAAACCAAAAACAAGGTTCTGAATAAAAAAGAAATTACCCCGTGTCTATAATCTGCGGAGGAACAAACGCACACCCGCGTGGAAAATAAAAAACTAAAAACCACAAATAAAGAGAGTGGGAGAGAGTTAGGAAGTGAACCTGTTGAGGAACGCCAAGAGGGGAGGCAGTGAGGTAAGAAACATGAAGGTCATAGAAGACATAGGGGTCAGCAGCAAAACATAAGCTTGGAAGCAGAGCAATGTGGACCAAAGAAAACAGACAAAACCGGGAGAGCCCAGGATGAGCCATTGATGAACTCTTGGGTTTACGGATGTGCAAGGCAAGGCAAGGCAAAGCAAAATCCTTCGAGATTTGGTGGTGTTTTACATAATCAAACAATGAGAGAGAGAGAGAGAGAGAGAGAGAGAGAGAGGTTATTATCTGAAGCTCCTTAACAAGATGCTACTGACCGGTAGGGTATCAGAGTGTCGCCTTGAAAACAAAACGCATCTCTGTTTTTGGAACTTTCGAGCCTACCCAACGTCCTATTACCGGTTGCTCGCTAAGCCAGTTGAATGTTGCATCTCTTTTTCTCTTTTTTCTTTTTTAAGAAAGTTGAATCTTATTATCTTACATCTTACAACCCACTTTAATTTCCTATTATTTGAATAAGTTTGATCTGCAAGACGTTTAAGAACCGGGTGGAGCCGGTCGCAGGTGAAGATGGGGTGGTGGGAATCGTGAAAGTGACAGAGCCAAGAGCCAAAAGCCAAGAGTCAGCCTCCAAATGTTCGCACAAGTTTCGGCGTCCAAAGATTGCACTCCATTTTCTTACGCGTTTCTAACGTTCACATTTTCGTCCATTTTCTTAACGAAGTTTACGACTGCACCGACTGCACTGCACAGCCTGAGAGGCCGACACGTCTGTGAGCCCCACTGCCTCCATAATCGTACGTAATCTGAGCGTGTGATATTTGATGTACAACGGAAAACATTATGCATTAGTTATTAATTATTTTCACATTTTATATTTATAATTTTTCATTAATAAGAAGAATTTTTCGTTACATTATTATTAGGACAACCTTATTCAAACATCCCTTTCTTTTATTTTATTTTTGGGCCTTTATTATAAATTGGCAAATTGAATTGGAGAGGAGTACCCCCCAAATCAATGGGCTTGAATCGATGTTTTGGGTATTTTTCCCTTAATTTTTTGGTTAAATTTCGTCCAAACATTTTCATCATCTTCTTAAATACAAAACGATTTTAATTGCAAGAACAAATTTCTTGAAAAATATTTGAGAATTCATGTAGAATCTCAAGGCTGATAAGGATTAATGGTTGAACAAATTTGGATGCATATGACGAAATTATTGAATATGAGTAACATTAATTTCCTTTTTATAACTCTATTTTACAAAAACACCACATTGGGAATAATGATACATGAAAATCTAATGAACATTCAAATATTAATATTTAAAAGAATTAACAAATGTGTCTAAATAATGAATAATTGATACACTTGTGCATGAAGATATGAAGGCATCCTTAGAGCCAATAACAGGATATATATATATATATATATCTATATATTAAGACAAGAAGCTCTGAGCTGTGTTCCAACACTGATCAATGTAGTAAGTATCCAACTTCAAAACCTCTCCCATATATTCTCTAGAAAACACAAAACGTGATGTAGGCTGTTTTACTGTATATGTATACAAGAGTAATTTACTCTTTGTATCTGTCAAAATATTTATAAAGCACTTCACTTTTTCAATGTCCCCAGTGACTTGAGAAATTCCATGACCTGCATTTCCAGATAACACCATCATCAAAAACCTTGAAAGCAACAACATAGAAACCCAAAATGTTCTTCACTATAAAAATATGTAAGTTCTTCAAGTCTCCCTCCATATGAGTACGCAGGCATTATCAAAGAAATGTTGAAAGACTTGAAGTATTTTGACAGATACATTTTTTTTTTTAATATAACCGTGGGTTTCCGGGCCTTGAAGTTAACGACCAAGTAAACCTCCAGTGGCTCTAAGGGGACTCAAACTGTGACCATTAGAGAGCAAACCTAAGGCCGGACCAGCTGAGCTACCCCTCAGGGGTTATTTTGACAGATAATAAAGCAAGTTTTTGAAAACTTTTGGTCTGCCCCTATGTGCACCGCACCACTCACAAATAAAAGGGACAAGCAAAGAGCCAGTTTCCCCAGATTTTACATTCTATACAAAAATATACCAAGGATAATCTTGTTCTTCATATATGATGGATGTGACTTTCATGGTAGCATCCATGATCTCAAACAAGGTCTACAAAAGAATTACTTCAGATAAAGAAAAACTTGTACCTCCAATGGATCCCTCAGCGAGTAAGCTGCATTGCTTTCCTTCGGAGCAGAACCGACTAAAATCCCATAACCTCGATTGCCCTCTCTCAAAACCTTATACACAATCGATTTGATTGTTTAGATAATCATGAACTCATGAAAGAGTATTAACTTCAAGGTAAGTTATAGATTACCTTAAATGCATCTTCATCTGTCCGGTCATCTCCAACATATATGGGGAGCACATCATCACAGTGATTCAACCCTAAAACAATTCTTTTCATAGTTAAGTATGGTGGCTGGACGCAAAGGCTATTAAAGGTCTGTAAACAAAGCATCCGGAGCAAAAATTAACTAACCAAGTGATTCCAGTAAAAACGTGACAGCTTTTCCCTTATCCCAATTGATCACAGGGCGAACCTCCAAAACCTAAAGATGAGATAAGTATAACTCAAACTAGAGGAACAAAATTCTGTATGGCATAAGCAGAAAGGCTTCAACTGAAAATGAAAGTATTTATCAGGTCAGACGTTGGCCCTGGAGAATACCTTGCGACCATGAGTCAAATGCAGATGTGGGTAGTCTTTTAGAACGTCATGGACACGTTGAGCTACTACAGTCCAATTCTGGATATAAAAATCCAAATCAAGTGCCAAAACAAAAGAGTAAATAAGAATGTCAAAAGAGACCTCCCACTGATTAGGCAAACTATGCAAGTAACTGAGCAATGCATCCAAACCTTGGCTGCTCAATAAAAAGTCATACCTTCTCATCTACATTACGGTAATGTACCGAGACACAGAACTTATTATTCTCAACTTTTGCTCCTACAATATCTTTGGTGCATTGAACAAGGGATCTAAAAACCTGCTCAAACATGAAAAAGAAAGTCAGAATGGTATGATAGAGTGAAAGATTGGAACAACTTCTACTTCCTAGCACTCAAGCAATTGAAGACAAGACAGTTACACACCTCATCAATCACAGGTAAAAATTCACCAGCAGGCTGGAACAAATTAACTTCCTTACCCTGTAATCAAAATCAGACAAAAAGTTATTTAAATATATATCTTGAAGAAAAAGGAGAAGAGAGATGTCAGATAAAGAAGTTTATTAGGCCAGTACCTGTTCATCCATCGATCTAATACAATTGGGCAGGTCATTAGATATGTGTTCTCTAACAGGACCCATGATATCCATCCCATGACTACCCGCATAATAGAGTTCTGTTAGCCTTACAAACTCATAAACCTGAATGAATAAGGGTGTGGGACGAGCAATTGTCAAAATCAATGACCACAGTCATAACATATGACATTCAAAAGTAAATAAACAGACAAATGCAATGGAATATGTAATTAAGAAAAAGATAATATTTTTATTTGCACCCATCCTATTTCAAATTTCACCACAAACTACCAAAACTAACAATTTGCATCTTAAACTACCACAGCTTTCCAATTTGCATCCGTCATAGTGAAATCCCAGATTTTTTATAAATAAATTATCTAAAATGCACTCACTACACGTGTAAATAACACAATACACTTGAAGTATTTAAAAACAATTATAAAATAATGAAAATAAAATAACAAATAAGAAAACAATAATAAAAACAAAAAATTGGGGTGAACTGTGGCTATACCCAGTAGCCCAATTTTTATTAGTTTTTTTTTTTTAACTTAAAAATTTTCAGCACTGACATCCTAAAAAATGTGGGGTGAAAATTGTTGGTTTTGGTAATTTGTGGTGCAGTTTGAAAAAATTAAATAAACTAAAATGAAAAGTGGTAGTTCAGGGGTGCAAAGTGAAATTTCCTCTAAGAAAAAATACTTAAAAAGAAGCCAACCCATTACCTTTTCACAGCTTCTTCCACTAATTATTGCTGTTGGGAAGTATTTTGCCACCTTTTTTACATTAGCACGCATCTGAAAAGGCGACAAAGTCAGAATGACAAAATAAGGAGGAGAAAGAAAGAAGAACATAACCTTGAAAAAAACTTTTCACATGTTTTTAATGAGAAGAAAAATATTACAGCATCAGACATGAATGCGCATTCAGGATTATCTACTATTGGTGAAAGTGTCCCATCATAATCCAGAAACAATGCTATTCTCTTTCCTTTTGCATGATTTGCTATTTGCTCAAATGATGCAATTGCCGATGGATACTTAGCCTGCAAATGTAAAATAGAAACGTGCAGAGAACTGCATAAACATCTCACCTACAAATTCCAGAAAGGAAAAAAATAAATGTGAAAAAAAAGAAAAAAAAGAACATTAGCGAGAGGAGTGCAAAATACCATCCAGGCATTGTATGCAACATCAGCATCAGTTGATGAATACTCGTTGCTAACATCCTTGGTTATCTTCTTAGGAGGAGGAGATGAAGATTTCATGGCATCCAGCCAGATGCTAGATCGAAATTCATCAAGTATTCCAGTCTTCTTCCTAGGGATTGTCAAAAGAAAGCCTGGAGGGAAAACTGCTAGTGGAGGTGAATAAGGCAACAGACCGGAATGCATGCCTACGCTGCCTAGTCTTGACTTGTTTATGGGAGCAGCAGGATCGGTAAGAACAGGAGCAGCATGATTTGACTTTAGGTCCATCAATCAAGATTTGTAGCACCACTAATATTGCAAAAACTATATAGGAATGTAACAGCAGATTAAGCTACAGAGATGAAGGGCAACAGATTAATCTCAGATATCTTCTTCACCCGACCTTTTATCGATAAAAACCACCTCTTTCTGTCTTCTCGTCACTACCACTCAGCAAGCAGTACATCAAATGCAGGGCACCTGACAAATTTTTTTGATAAGTGAAAACTAATGACCATAAAAACATGATAACTACAAAGCAGTTGGATATGCAACATCAGAAGGTTGCTCATATAGAGCAAGAGCAGACTCCATATACATTATCATGCCCATAGCAATTGTATGGCTGAGGCAACAACTGTTATCTGCAGAGAGAGAGAGAGAGAGAGAGAGATGGACCAGCAGAAGGCAAGGATTCAATGATAACTGATGCTGCCAAATGCATGCTCAATGTAACAAGGATCCCAGAAATAATTTGAATGAAACTACACAAATGAGAATGTCGAAAACATGGTCATATAAAATCTTTTGGAAAATAACTCTTGACATCTAAAACATAACCCTGTAAAAATTTGAAGCAATGAATTCCAAAAACAAAAGCCCAGAATATTTATGGTTACCCAATGTGATATAACTAAAAATGCATGGTTGGCATTTTTCTAAAGTGAAAAGAGGAAGACAAGACTTGTGTTTCCCCTTTATGTGACCTCTCACTCTATTCTTACTTTTGTTGTTCAGTCTTCTTTCAATTAAGTGAAGTTAATTCCACAGAAAATGGCTTGATAAAATGAAAAATGTCCTCTGTTTTTAAGAGTATAAGGGAAAAGTTTTTAAAGCCATTATTAGAATTAGTGGTAAATAAAAAGCTCAACTTTGTGGTCAACTTCAATATCATATTTCACAACGAAGTAGATGCAACTTTTTTTTCGGTTTTTTTTTATAAGTAAAAAGAAATTTTATTCAACAAATGTAATAGGCGAAGCCAGAAGTTATGTAAAGCTAAAAACTAGCAACTAGACCATTGCATAGAGTTGAAGACTGTGAATATGTGACAGCAAAAGTGTCGGTCAATGTATTGGAAACAGCTTAGTTGATCGCAAAGACAATAGTGGTGGTTTAGATAACAATCCTTATAGGAATCATGATGTATGCTACGATGTAAACCTTACTAAAACGATTGGTCGAACAATAAAAGCAGAGCAACCTTAACCGCAGAATACATATTGGTTTTCAAGTACTAATTCAATTGTCACAATAACATTTTCTTTCAAACAGAAGGTTGATGGCCCACGTTGTTGATAACTTCGTAAAGAATCCAAAGCGTTAAAATGAAAAGCTAATGAGAGAATTATAGAGGCAGTAACCAAAGATGACGAGAACATGGCTGCCTCTCGCTATGGAGAAAAGATTGTGTTGAGTAGAAAAATCCATGAACAACCTACGCAACAAAAGAAAAAGAAAAAGCACTAAAATCTTTTTGGATACTACAAATTATTGATCGTATGGTGCAAAGGGAAAATTCAAACATTATTCATTGAGAGAAATTATTTCACCAAACAGATATTTGAAAGAAGATAAATACTTTAGCTATAAAAGACTTATATAAAAGTCAACTCATATAATGATGTTGTTTAACGTGGTATGTCAGATTTTTTATCGTATGATAAATATAATAAATCACGTAAAACTATGTCAATTTGTGAGTTTACTTTTATATAATCTCTTTATATATATAGTACTAATTCTCCTGTAACAAAAGGTGTGGGCAACAGGTGGTTGTATAGAACATGACTTTTCCAAATCGACGTAGTTGAGAGGAAACAAAGCATGTGGGAATCATCAAACGTATGACCCATCAGAAAAAGATTCTTCAATGACACAAAGTTACAAACCACAGTGGTTTCCAAATGAAAAGTTTATAAAAATTCAGACATCTTTTCTTGCTATCCCCCACATCCAAAGTGACCACCAAAAAAGGACACAAATTTTCAAATAATTTAATTGATATTACTTTTCCAAGTTCCAACCTTACATCATGATCAACTTTTATTGTCAATTTCTTGGAAAAGTACTGCGTCAAAGATATGACTTGAATACAAGTGATAAGAGCATCATCACCGAACAGCGGTTGCCAAAAGGCAGACTGGAAACCAAAAAAAGAAGAAATCAAAGAAGAAACATATCAAATCAAATTAATCTTTTTTTTATGGAAACCAAATCGAACTCATCAAAAACTGCAAAGAGGGAGACTATTAGAATCGATGTCGACAATTTCGGAGCGGCGGTAGGGAGAAACTGGAAAAAAAAAAATTTTGACAAGTCGACCAAAGAGAATCAAACCCAAAATGCAATGAAAACCAGAGAAAAAAACTGACACATATTAGCTATCGCACATAAGTTGATTCAAAGAGAAAATAAAAAAGGAAAACAAATAGAAGCACCCAGATCAGAAGCTTTAAAAGTCTAAAATGTAGTTGATCGAAGTCGAAATAGTACAGAATCCGAATAGTAAAAGCCTTTGACCATACGAGAAATCGAAACATTTCAAAGTGTAAGGAACCCATAATGGAACTGCAACGCGCAGACATGCATTCGATTCAAGAACCAGATTTTCCGAACCCAATCCAAACAGCAATTCGTGCAAAACTGATTTAAGACCATTTAGAAATACAAAAAGAAACGGAAGAACACGAACCACAAACTTATTGAGGAATGCAGTGGCTTCAAGAACCCAAGTGCTTGAACCGGATATTGAGGAATGCAGTTGTCTAATCCAAAAACCTTCAGAAATTGCCACCAAAATGAATAACAAAACCAGTATTGACCGAGAAACGAAACGCTCCGTTTGAACTTAAGCTTTCTCGCCGGAATATTTTATTGGGAGCCAAACAGGCAGGTAATAATAGTCTGAGCAGCAGAAAATGAATGAGAATCACCAGCTGAAGAAGGAAGGAGCGGGCATGAAATTCCAGGATTCGCAGAGAACGAGAAACGAGCTAAAAAATGGACCGCCAAAAACCAACGAGAAGACAGGGTAAAATGACAACAAAACAGAACTTTGGTATTTATATAGGTTCTTCTGTCTTGACGAAACGTGCTTCGCCTTACCTCAGAATAATTTATTACTATTTTATTTATTTTTTATTATTATTTAATATTCTATCGTTACATTTTAAAAACAAAGCTTTAAAAACTCTGCGGTTGGTTCGACTGGGGAAGCAGGCGCAGCCCACCACGCTTTACCAGGCGACTGTTGACTAAACGCGCGTGGAATAGCAGTTCCCTATGCATTATTATTAATTGTTAATATAAAAATAATAAATAAATAAGGCAAGACTTAAGTTTTTGTGAGTCCCACCACGGAGTAGAATCTCGGATTGCGGAATAGGGAAAAGACGTGGCGGTTGGAATCTAGCGGCCAAAGAAGGTAAGTGCACTTGTGTTCTTGTCGGTGATGACGTGGCCACGTTTTGGGGGACGGGCCCGCCAGGTAAGCATCTGGACCTGTGGGACTGTGTTGTCGTTTACAATCGGTAGTGGTCGTTGACGAGGTATGATGTTTTAAGTCTTTTCTTTTTTTCATTCTAATTTATCATTCCTGCTTACACAAATATATTTTTGTAAAGAAATATATAAATTATGATATTTAATGGTGATTGGTGGGGGTAAACTTTAGACATATAAATCAATTTTCTGATTGTAGGACCATTCATTTTATAAAATATTCAAGAATGCTATTATTTACATATTATTTTATATATATATATATTTAGAAGTTTTGTATGTCAATATACCACTTATTAAAAAACTCTATATAATTATAAAAAATAAATATTTTAATCATTATGAAAAGTACTTCAATAACCTGATGGGTGTGTCAAAAAATAAACTTATAAATAAAATCTTTTAATAACAAAATCACGTGATGATACTTATCATAAAGTTTCATTAAAAAAAACAAATAAAATTGACAGAGTTATTACTTATATACAGTTTTTAACTGTCTAAAATTTAATTTTTTTTTCTGTCATTTAACTTGATAAATGTGAGATCGTGTGCTTGGATCAAAGTTTTTAAAAAATAACATTTTACTACTAATTGTACTAAAGTTGTGTATAAGTTTTAACTATATAATTGGTCAAAGAAAAATACCACGTAAGAGCTTGTTTGGATATTAAAAATATTTCAAAATATTTATGAATAATAGTGAATTAGTTTGTGAATGATAATGAAATAGTTTGAGTTCAGATATTTTATTGAATTTTCAAAAATAAGATCAAAAATTTGAATAAAAATATTATAAAGTGAAGATATTATTTGAATATTATTTTTAATATTAATTTTATTTTAGAATTTGAAAGTTTTTTATTGTTTTAATATTTCATTTCAAAAATGTGGTGGCGGTTTCGGAGACAAATACCCCTCCCCCTTGCCCATGTGGGACTAGGCTGTAGAAAGGGGACAACCCGCCTCAAGTATGCCATTAGCACCCCTAATGATAATAATGATGATGATCAAGATAATAATATATAGTATTTTTATATGAATATTAGATAGGCATATGATTATAGAGTTGGTAAGTCACGTACCCTTTATTTAAAATAAATAAATAAATATGAGATTCATGTTAAAAAAAAAAAAAACTAAAATTTGCACACCTATTTGTATTAAGGGATGCTTGGATAATAAGATGAGGTTATGTGTATTAAGAGCATTGGTATTGGTTTCTCTATATGCATATGCAAAATAACTTATTTTGAAGATTGACTTTGCTATTCAAACAAAACTCTCATATTGAATTATGTATCTTTGAGCTAAAATAATAAAAAATTATTATTATTATTATTAATTTTTTGCACAATTTTTATTTTTTTTAAAAGATTTTGCAATTAGCACCCACTAAAATTTCCATTATTTAACCTATGCTCAAAAACACCAATTTCATGTATCCAACTTTACCAATTTGACCAAATTTATATATACACCAAAAATGAATTTCGTGTGCTCAAAAACAGTTTGTATTAACATCTGCTCAATATTACCAACAAATATTAACATGTGCTAAAAAACAGTTTGTACCATCAACTTAATACAAGTTCCAAAAAGTTGATTTCGATACAAATTTATATGCTTAATACAAATTCCTCCAAATGTCTATAATACAATTTTTCAGCACAAAACCAATATCAAGCAATCAAAACAAGCAGCAGCTCCACCAAAATGGAATACATACAGTCTAGAATACAAGCAACAGCAACCAATACCAAGCAGTCAAAACAAGCAGCAGCTCCACCCTTCTTTCCAGCACCAATACCAAGCAGTAGCTCCACCACACAGTCAAAACAAGCAGTAGCTCCACCACACAATCAAAACAAGCAGTAGCTCCACCAACAACAAAATTGACCCAATCAAAACCACCCACCAGCAACCAATCATTAACAAAATACAGTTTCAACATGAGGTAGAAAAATAATTTCCATTTGACAGCAACCAGCAGTACAACAATACCTAAAAATATGTCATCACACAATCAAAAGACTCAAAACAATTACAAAATACACAAAACCAAACATACAACTATGTACGAGATATGGCAGTATTCCTTTGTTCCTGAATGATTTCCATTTGAAGATTATGGAATACTCTTTCTGCAGAGAATTCATGGAATCAAAATCCAATTCCATAATTTCCATATCAGTTTTTCTCTTCTTAAGAGCTACTAATTCAGATCTATCATCTTCAGCCTTAATTTTCATATCAATTTTTCTCTTCTTAAGAAGTAGTAACTCAGATTTTTCATTATCATACTTCATCAATGATTATATTCTCTCAATTATATTAGTCCTCCTATCATCTTTTATTTCGCTTAAGGCCTCATTAAATTCATTATTTTGTCTTTCCTTACATTTTCTTTATTTCTCTCTTTCTTTTTCAGCCTTCTTGCCCAAAGGCCTCTCACAATCCATGGGCACATTTTTCATGTCTTCCCCTAAAGGTGTTGAGTTTAGAGTAATACATGAACGTGAGATAGTCTTTTTTTCTTACGAGTCCCATGTGTGCTTGCCATTTCGCTTAGTGTCTCAAAAAATTCCAATAATGATTCGTGTTGAAGTTGGTTTTTTGTATCTCTCAATGCAAAATTTTTGCCTTATCAATCTACGAAATAGTGAAACAATTAGTACTAATGTCATTGCAAATACTTAATAATTAGAACAACAAAACATTGAAAAAACCATTATACCTTGTCTACCTCGGTCACACCACTTGGATGCATTCATCCAACTTGGGCTATGCAACCACAAAATTTATTGACGCATTTTTGAATGGTTGACCATCGATTGGTCAAATGGGGTATAAACTTTTCTTGACTATTAGGTTTTTTATAGGTGGAGTAGCAATCATAAATTATACTCCACAATTGTGCGTAGGATTGGTCAGCCCCCCGTATGGAGTCTATACTAATGTTAAGTCAAGCTGAAACGATGACAGTATCTTCCCCTACATTAAATGACACATCCTCCTGGAATTTTTGTTTAGGTGCTTTTTTTTTCATTGGGGTTGTGTCGCTTGGACATCAGCATTTGCACATCCATAGGGGGTTGTTAATACCACTCTCACCAATTTCCAACAGTGTGGTGAATAAGGGATCCTCATCAATAAAACAACTCATCCTTCAACAAAATAAGGATAAAATGTTACTAAAACAGCACATTAAAACAGACAAAACAATTTCTAAATAGCAAATGACAAAAGGTGGGTGATGGGCATATCATTAGCATTACAAGAGGCAAATGACCCAATTAGTTAAAAAATCATCTAATCAAATGCTGCACCCAACCAAACAATGACAGCAACACAAACAACGACAACAAGCACTGCAAATTGGACTGCAGTGTATACAGACAAACAAAATGTTGCATTCACCAGCCTGTAACCTAAGACGTCACATGCACACCTTGCCTCCCTCCACCAACTACAAGAAAAACTTGATTTCTTCTTGGTGGAGTTCCTTACTTAAGGTTGTTGTGAATACTCAATGCACCACAAATTTTACATTTACCAGCCCGTAATCTGAGTCATCACATGCTTGCCACCAATTGCAAGAAAATTAAGAGATTCCTTGCTTGAATTCCTAAGGTGGTTATGACCACT
>QEOT01123448.1:53389-61429 GCA_003123785.1 Pterocarya stenoptera | reverse complement strand
ATGAATTGCTAATGATGATGAAATTTTATGATGAAATTGTGTTTTGACGATGAAAGTAAAAATATTCTTTGAACGAAAATATGTGTCTCAGTTTTTTTTTTTTTTTTTTCTGAAAATGTTAAGGACTCTAGATGGGAAACACACTTTTTTTTTTCATTTCATATTTATTATTCTTTATGAATAATTTATGTTTGTACAAGTTGGGTGTTAACTTACTGAGATTTCATGTTAATCTCACCCTTTGTGGACCCACTATCATTCCACTCAGAATGATAGAAGTTGTATCAATTTGAAGAGGACGGGATAGATGGAGAGCTAGATCTGACAGATTGAGGAAGAGGCAGACTTTGAGGAGAGACTGGACTTGATCCTTATGTTTATAGCCTTAGTACTTCATGCTCTAGAACACATAAAACATTTGATTTAATTATGGAGACTATTATGTTTAGCTTATGCTACTCTGTGGTTTTGAACCTATGATGGTCATTAATGCATTTATAGGGTGCATTGCATATTAATTGTCATGTACTGAAATATGTAACCTTGAATTATATGTCCTGAGACTCTAAGTCTTCATTTCATCCTAAGCAGAGGTTGGGGGCGTCACACTAAAATAAAAAAGGAGATGGAACAAGGTAAATATCTTCACAAATCAAATCAGTTGATTTGATAATTATGTAGTAAAATTAGGATAATGATAAAATCAAATTATTAATTTGAAATTATCTTCAACATTTATGATTATGACTAAATTCTCCAAATACCCCTTTGCAAACTATTCACATGTCAGATTTTTTTTTTTTTCTGAAACCTAAATCTAGAGTAAATAATTGTACAGAAAATCTTGGTATATATGTTTGATTTTTTTTTTATCTTTTCTAATAGACAATGCACTCAAAGCAACTTTTTTGACATTCTAATCACCTAGTCAACCGTTCTCCTGTTGTTGGTAGGCAACATTAAAGATGGAAATGCATTTGAATGTGACTAAAGTTGGATAGTAATGAAGACAATGATGATGGAGAAGCGATTATAGAGAAAAATGAAGATGTGGAAGAACTAAAGATCATAATGATGTTTAGGTCCTTAGAGTTGTACATATAGAAGCGATGATCATGGAGCTCATTGTTTATGATTTTGTGAGAATAGGGTTTTTTATAAAACTGTGGATGCATTATATTAAAACAAAGATACAAGAGGAGAGGCACTATAAGAAAAGGACTTTGTTGTGGCCAAAAACAATTGCAGCGAGTAACTTTTGGATGCAAGAAGCCTTATTGATGGTGACCCAGAAATTTACCATAAGATAATCTCTTTGTAACGATATTTTGTCGTCACAAATAAGTCTACCACAAAAAGGGTGGACAACATGAAAGGCTTTCCTTTTGCGGAAAAATTTTATCGTTGCAACAAGTTCATAACAAAAATTTCGACTAAAAAACTCAATCTTCTCTCCGCAAAATTACTCTCCACCCATCGACCTCAATACTCTCTCTCTCTCTCTCTCTCACTTGGTCCCTTTATCTTCCTCTATGATTAGATTGCCTCACCGTCACGCACGACCTCCTCTAGTACTCGGTCTCTATTTCAGCAACTTTCTAATTTTCACCTTTCAATCTTTGTATGGTATTCCTCTCACTGGCCTTTTTGATCTATCGAGTGTCTCATGTGCTTGTGTTTATTTCTCTATCAGCTTTGTGCTTGCTACTTTTTCTATAGAATGACATATACTTTAAAGCCGAGAACACAGGAGATTGAAATTATCAAAGGCATAGAAAAGTAGGATGAAAGAAAAAAAAATCCTTGCATTACACTAGGTTTATATTAAACGAAATTATACCTCCTTACGTTTTTTAGAATCCCACCAAAGAACAAGAAATTATTAAAATACCCTCATGATGAAAATGTGAAAACCCTTCATTATTTAAAATTGTCCAACCTATAAAAGAACATTGAAGACTCGGCCAAGAACTTTTAAGTTGCGACAACCTTGAAATTAATACATACTTTTAGTTTTGATTTCTATGTGTTTGCTTCCACAAAAGTCTTTGAAATTCTAAATCAGTTTGTAAACATCCTATATATATAACCCAATGTCAGTTGAAAATTTCAGTTTCTTACATTATTTGGGTTTGGTATTGACATATTCATCTTGCCAATCTATCTTCTTATTTTACTTATAAAAAATTGATCTTGCCAATTAATCAGAGAATGATGAGTAAATTCAGGCATTGAGGTCTACTATGTTTAATATGTTAGGTGTTCCAATTTGGGAGTGTGCGTGTGTAATTAAAAAACTAGCATCAAAACCATAACTTTCACACAAAATCAAAACCATCAATCTAAAACAACCTAAACATTATTGAAATATAACTTCCACTTTTTTTTTTATAGCAAAATGGCTTACTTCATTAATAAAGATGCATTACAAATGGGGTCACTTACGGCTTGAATAAGTCACCGCTAATATTGGTTTTTATTATCCCAAATAAATTCCCCGCAAACAAACATCTTCTCTGTGAGTTTACATCGCCGAGAAAAGTCTACTTCTCCAGCCAAACCAGTTCGACGGAGATAGGATACAATTCTTGCCGAAAAGATTTGCCAAGAAACCATTCCAATTATGGCCAAAAAGATTGGCCAAGATAAATTTGTGCTCTAGCGGCAAAATGATATCACTAGCACTAAAACCGTTGCAACGGGAATAATAAGTTGGAAATGAGTTTCTCTTTGACAAGATGGACAACATTTGTTGGCATTCAGAATCCACTGCAAAAAAAGCAAAATTGCGGCGAACTTGAAATCTCTCCGCAGGTAGTCTTCCCAAACGAAGTGCTGTTGGCCAACACTCGAGGAGCCAAATTCGCAGGGATTTTCCATTTATGGGGAAAAGTGGGTGTTTCTTTGGCGTAACTCCTCACTGCAAAAAGCCAATTTTATTTTGTAGTGAGGAGAGGGTGGAGTGCCCCATTACAAAAGCTGCAATGCTTAGGGGGAGAGAGGGTAAAAAAAATGGCAATGGACCATAGGTTTAGGCCGTACTCCTTGGCTCAGTGAGATCACCAAAGGTGGTTTACATAATCTAACAAGTGGATCGATTGGTTGTGGCTCCAAATCACAATAATTAGAAAGATGTTGCAATTAATTGTTATGGTGTATTTCATAGGAGAACTCTACTTCTATTAACTCCATGTTCACGTTTAGAGAAATCAAAGATAGTCAGAAAAACACGATTGTCGCATTGGCCATTGTACTGACGCATGAGGCTCAAGTGTCGATGGGAATGAAGTGGGGCTGACCGTATTTTGTAGATTTGAGACCAAGGAATTCACTGGTGCTGTATGTGTAGGAGTTGGAGGTGAAGATTTACAATGGCGTGTGAGCTATAAGTGTAACAAAAGGAATTGGAAAGGGGAAAACACGGAGGAAGAAGAATTGCATATGAAAATGTTCCTTGTGTCTTGTATCTCTTTTAAGCAATGAAACAATGCGTGCATATATACAATAATGAAAGAATATCCTAACTAACTCTATCTATAAAAAGATAGTAATGCCCTCTATATACAACTCAGCAAATGAAAGACAAATAATTAACAGAATTACAAAAGAGAATGCCAGCAAAAGAATTGGCAAATTTCATGTGATTGCAACTTCCTTTCCTTTATTGGTGTGCTCCTGTGATTCATTCTCCAAAATAAGCGCTAGTTGGACGACAAAGATTCTTGACCCATCTTATAGATTGGTACATGGAGAGTGCAGTGGTACATAATGGATATGGGTTTGGTGGTAAAAAGGTAATAATTGAACATTTTCCAACTTAGTAGGAAACAAAATGAACATAACAAGGAAAAAAAACTCTTCAAACATAGGGAGGAGAAATGGAGATGAAAAGTAGAGGGGGGAGGAGGGGGGAGGAGGGGGGTGTCTATCCCCAAAGCCGGATGGAGAGGTTTTGGGTTTCTACATAGAAGGAGAAAAATATTTGTGAGAAAGAGAGAGAGAGAGAGTGGGGAGGTTTGTGTATTGGAGAAATGACCGGAGATTTGTGTTCGTTCTCCAAGTTTAAGAAAGCAACATCAACTTCTCGCAGCAGCCCTTCCCTTTTTCAAGAATCCATACATCCTTTTAGGAGTGCAATTCGGTCCAATTACGTCTAGTCCGGGAGGTGATGGATCGAAATTTTCGGTCCATCATTTTCCCCAGACCGAACATACCTAGGGACCGAACTAGACCGGTACCTATCGGTTCGGTCCCGTTTGGTCACTCAGGACAAATTTTTTTATTCTTTTTTTCTTAAAAATAAAATAATAATAAAAGTTATTTAAAATTCTAAATTAAAATTAAGTAAATTGTTAATGTAGATTATATAATTAACTTAAGAAAAAAAAATTTTATATGATCAATAACACTAAATTAGATAAAAATTACATTATTAACTTATATAATTACTATATAATTAGTTAATTGATAGAATATTAATTTGTAAATAACATATTTAAAATTTTATATTTTTAATGGTAATAGGTTAAATGAAAATTACATAATAAATTATATAATTATATAAATAATATATATAAAATAATTTTTTTATTCAGTCCAATTCAAAATGAAAAACCACTAAATCAGGACCAGACCAGACCATCTTCGATTTGGACAGACTGGCTAACAGATCCTTTATTAATATATGAAAGGCGGCTACCTTTCGAACAGTAGTCTAGATTTGGCCTGGAGCACCCTTTCTACCATTGTTATTTTTTACTACTTACTCTATTTACACGTAAAAACAAAAAAGAAACCGATGATAATGAATTCGATTGCTACTTTTCTAGTTAGTTCCATAGAAGGTGTGGAAGTGCTCGATGAATTCAATTTGCCTTCTCATAAACCAAAACCTAGGTACTCCAATTAAGCTCCATCGAATAATAATAATAATAAAAAGAACCCACCAACGTTCGGCCTCATTTTCCAATCCTACTTCATACCCAACCAAAGATTCTCAAACAAACCAGATCAACAAAATTACCGTTATCAATGTGGAAATAAAACACATGTCATGAACAAAATGAGGCAGCTTATATCTCATGAATAAATAAAAAAATAAAAAAAGAGTAGTGCTAGTATAAGTTTCAAATGTACAAGTATTTTGTAAAAATGTAAGTCCCATTAAGAAAAAAATGAATTTTTCATATTTTTTCATAATGAATCCACTTTTTTATAAAGGAATTGCACGAAATGTGTGCATTTTAAACTATATCATCTCTTTTTATCCAAAGATTAGTAAGATCTAATGCATTAGTCATGATCCTCCCTAAGAGTTCTCTCTCTCTCTCTCTCTCTCTATATATATATATTAGTTATATTTGTAGCTTGTTGATGGGCTCCACTCCACAAAGGAGCGTGGAGTAGCTATTCCTTTCCAACGGTCGAGTCAATAGAGAAAAATCCCAACACGTGAAAGAGCTCATCAAGACATCTTTTTCCCACAAAACACAACTCGAGACATCTTTTCCAACACAAAAATTCCGTTGTGACCAAAGATGGAAGTTTCTATTCACCGCAATACCCTGTCATTCGTCCTCCTTTTCTTCCTCCCAGCAGCCCTGCTTCTGGTCGCTGAAGCCTGTAACGTTGTAGACAAAGAAGCATTACTCCAGTTCAAGCACAAGATCACCTCGGACCCTTCAAGACTCTTGCATTCCTGGAAATCATCCTCCGATTGCTGCACAGCTTGGGAAGGTGTGGGATGCGATTCTTCCGGTAGAGTTGTCAACATCTCTCGTCCAGGACTCGTTTCAGTCAACGACTTCATGGTTGACACGTACATGACTGGAACTCTCTCTCCTTTTCTGGGGAACTTATCCTTTCTGCAAATTCTCGACCTGAGCAATCTCAAGGACTTGAAGGGTCCCATTCCATCGGAATTTGGCAACTTATTGCGGCTTACTCATCTCTTCCTCGATTCAAACAAGCTCACAGGTTCTGTGCCAATCACATTTCAGAACCTTTTTCGGCTACAGAAACTCTATCTAAGTGATAATTACATATCTGGTGTTGTTCATTCCTCTGTTATTGGGTCGTTGAGGTCACTTTCTGAACTGGGTCTGTCAGGAAATCAAATTTCTGGTTCGATTCCAGTTTCAATTGGCAACTTGGCATTGCTAACTAAGCTTGATCTTCATGAAAATCGTTTCTCTGGAAGAATTCCTGCAGGTATTGGCAAGCTTAAGAATCTCAAATATCTAGATTTGTCTGAAAATCAGATAACTGGAAGAATTCCACGATCAATTGGTAGACTTTCGGAATTAGTACTGTTATATCTCAATCACAACAGGATTAATGGAAGCATTCCTTCTTCGATTTCCGGGCTGAGATCTTTAGTATTCTGCCGATTATCAGAAAACAAGCTGACAGGAAATATACCACCATCCATTGGGAAGCTCTCCAGAATCCAAAGGCTAATTCTTGAGAACAACAAGCTAACTGGAAAATTGCCAGCAACTATCGGACATCTGACCACTCTCACTGACATGTTCTTCTCAAACAACCGTTTTACAGCAAAGATCCCTTCAAGTTTTGGGAATTTAATTCACCTTCAAACATTGGACTTATCAAGAAACCTACTCACTGGTCAACTTCCTCCTCAGCTAGTTAAATTACAGCGGTTACAGACCTTAGATCTTTCCTTCAATCCTCTGGGGCTAGCCAGTATACCAAAGTGGTTATCGAAATTGAAACTTTTCCAGCTTTTGTTGGCAAAAACTGGGGTTGAGGGTCGGCTTCCAAGATGGCTGTCTTCATCATCTATATCTGTCCTCGATTTGTCATGCAATGGATTAAAAGGGAAATTGCCCCATTGGATTGGAAACATGACCAGCCTTTCCTTTCTCAACTTATCATACAATGGCTTTCATTCATCAATCCCGGTTGAGTTCAAAAGCCTTTCGCTTCTGATGGACCTTGATCTTCATTCCAACATGTTCAGTGGTAACCTGAATCCAATATTTTCGAAAGAAGTTGTAGACCCACTTGGGCATTTTAACTCCATTGATATTTCCAACAATATGTTTGCTGGACCCCTTGAAGAGAACCTTGGAGACAGACCCGCATTGGCTTCTATCGCCTCCCTAGTTCTATCACACAACCAGTTGGGAGGATCAATACCTAGGTCAATGGGAAAACTGAAAGAACTGAAGGTGCTGGAGCTTGTGGGTAATGGACTTTCAGGAAGAATACCGGAAGAGCTTGGCGATGCCATGGAACTAAATACGATTTTGCTGTCAAGAAACAAGCTGAGGGGGACTATTCCAGCAAAGGTGCTGAATTTGAAGAAGCTTACAGAATTTGACGTGTCAGAAAACCAATTAAGTGGGAAGATTCCTCCACACAAAGCCAACATCCCTGCATCTGCATTCTCGGGTAATCCTGGCTTGTGTGGAGCTCCACTTCGTCCCTGCAAGCACTCTTAATTAATACTGCCCCCTAGAATTCTCTTTTTCTTATAAAAGTTCAATCAAACTTCACAGTGAGGAAGTAGGTTCATTTACGTTCAATGTCTTTTTTTCCTTTTTCTCATGATGAAAAGTACGTATTTATTCTGCAAAAGTTTGTAGACGTGAATGAAAGGCTGTTTCTTTAGAAACTTTTTGTGATTTCCTTTCTTGGATCGATATTCAAAGTTCGAAGGACAAAAGTCATTTGAGATATCCCTATATACAGATAATTTCCAGACAAATTTATTGAAAATGAACCCTCTGCTTGGGACCTTCAACGGCTATGTACTTAGATCCACGCCTGAAAGTGGGGCACCATTTTAACTTGGTTTTAATGCGAAGCTAAGATTTATGACAGTCATACAAAAAACAAAGAGCATTGCTATGCATCATCCTACACACTACACATCAATATGTTTTTTATTTTTATTTTTTTTTTTCAATTTTTTTTATTTTACTCTTCTTGAAACATTTATATTTTTTTATTCATCATTCATATAATACACATTTAATAAGAAAAACAAATAAAAATAATAATAAAAAATTATGA
>QEOT01123448.1:8389-50889 GCA_003123785.1 Pterocarya stenoptera | reverse complement strand
CAGCAGTTGAATATAATCAAGGTTAAGTTCATCAGAAATAACTTTTGCAGGCGGAACTTAATTCATAGGCTAATATGTGCATATGGGCCATTTTTCATGCCATATATATTGATCAAATTAATAAATTGTACATTGCCCCCAACAAGTTTGAGTGCATAGGCTAATCTGTTAGAACTTTAGGCTTTTGATTTCAAAAATGAATCAATATTATTGCTGAAGCAAAAGCGCTATCTAGCTGTTCGTGTAAAATTGGTATATCATCGTACTCACGATTCATGAGATCCTATTGGGTTATTTTGACATAACAGCATTAACAACTTAGGAGGGAGGGAGGTGGTGGGATACTGTGGATTGTTGAAAATGATGCTTAGTAATAATTAATGGTAGTCTTTGTCATTATATCACTAGCTTTGTGCCAATATGGTGCATGGTGGGTTGTTCAGCTAGCTGTTGATCAATTATCACGAAAATAACTTTGGGACATGTGACACATGTCATGATGATGATGATGATCCTGCGCATGTAGAATTTTTTGTCATTATTAACCTTTATCTTGAACGTAAGCACTCCTCTCCAATTACGTACTTTGTGGTATTTCGACGATTCGATTGTAAAAGATCACGATATTTGTAGTCATGAAGCTGTGTATGTTTTTTTTTTTTAAAAAGTGAGTAAATATAAAGTATTTATATAAAAAAATAGTTTTTTAATACTAGATCATCATAATTTTTTTAAAAGAAGAACGTGATACTTGTACAACACAAGATTATATATAGTATTACTCTCCATTTATTAATGCCATCATGTTGAAGGGTCCCTTTCTGGAGCTGAAAACAAAAAGGGCCATGTTGATATGAGTGTTTCCAACGCATGAAATACGGAGAGAAAATAATGGTCATGTGTGCAGTATTAACAACGCCATGCATGTGAGCGCACCGAAACTGGCGATGTCCGTTTCTTGCCAACCCACGTTCTCTCCTAGCCCATCACGTATGACACAACCCATCCAAGAGAAATGAACCTGAGAAGTTAACAAATTAATTGTTTTAATAAGGCTAGATTTAAGGTACGTAACTCTCGTGAAGTCTTTATAAGAAAGTGGGACTTATTATTAAAAAAATGAATTTATTTAAATGAATTTCACTTTTTTCAAAATATTTATACATAATTTGCACAAATTATTTTTCTTTTTCTTTACATACAATAAATTTAGACTGAAATATATAAATATCGAATATAATTTAAGAATTTTAGGTTAATCATAATATAAAACCCACTTTATAAATTTCTATCGTGTGTCTTAAAGTCCAAATTACAAGAACACAAGATATCTAATCTCATTTAATTAGTCGAAAATGTTCGCCACCAAAGAAAGAAAATAGTTATATCTAAAAAATAACTAATTTTGAAAAATAAATGAGACATAATTGAAAAAGGTACTAATAACTTTTTTTTATTATTGAAGAAGCCCACAGAAAGCCCATGTTTAGTTTAGTGGGCTAAATACCGGGAACGGAATGAAAACCAATTCAAATATTAAACGGTAATGTGAGGCAGAGAATTGGATAGGATTGCATAGCGAGGGGATAATTTTTTATTTTAGATGAAAGTTTAAAATATTATTTTTTATTATTATTATTATTTTAAAATTTAAAATTTTGAGTTATTTATTATATTTTATGTGAAAATTTAAAAAAATATATAATAATGAGATGAGATGAATTTTTTTTTTAAATAAATAAAAAAGCCATTTTTTTAAACCAATTCATTGTCTGGCTTTCCTGCTCATAGAATTTAAGAGTCACGAATTTTTAAAAAATATATATATACTTAAAAAATAAGGGACATCTATCAAACATAAATGATGATCAGATCCATCATCATCATCATGTCACCTAACCAGTTGACTTTCTAAATAAATCGACTTCAACTAGATGCTTCGTTTGGATGTACAACTTATCCCAACTCATCTCAACTCATCTCAACTCATCATTACACCTTTTTCAAATCCCAATACAAAATATAATAAACAATTCAACTTTTTCAAATCTCAAAACAACTTTAATATTAAAAAATAATATTCTAACAATATTTTATCATCTCAACTCAACTCAACTCAACTCACTTCAACGTCCAAACCCACCAGAACAAGTAGCAACCCACCGAGACAAAATCAAATAAGAATAAATAATTTTGAAAAAAAAAAAGATTTCTGCAGTTAACCCCATAACTATAAAGTCATCTATAATTGATATGCTACTGTATATATTATGTGTAATATTTTATATTTCAGCACTTTTTTTTAATTAAGTAATTGGGATGTTAAGTATCCTTATAAGGATATGATCGATGGAGTTTTAACTGTCGAGCATGACTTCTTCTTGAACTTTATTTGGACCAGCGCGGTGTGTATGACTTTGTTCTCTCTTTTAGTAGCCAATTATCATGTAAATCTTTCGTGACTTTGTTTTTCCTCGCCAACTTGCATTTCCTCGCCAGTCATATAAATTCATGCCCAACAATCATTATCCCACTATATTAAATTATTAATAATTTTCATGTAAATAAAAGGGAAACCTTCATCAAATTTGTTGCCAAAGATCAAGTTGGAGAAGAGAAAATGTGGAGCGTGACATCACATAGTGCCTTGGCTATTGCTAAAAAAATCTGACTATTCCTTAACATGAAGATCCTATTGGATATAGGAAAAGTTGAAAATTTCTCTTCCACTCTTAGAGTTAGACATCTTTTGAAGATGAAGATAGAAGATGCAGAAGGTATGGGATCAGATATTGTGTTGTAATATATATTAATAATAACACAATAAAGCATGTTACCTTTTTTGCTAGATGTGAGCAAAATACTTACGTTAGGTTTGGATCGCGAGTTGAGATGAAAGTTGAACAAAATATTATTAGAATATTATTTTTTAATATTATTATTATTTTGAGATTTGAAAAAATTAAATTGTTTATTGTATTTTATGTGAAAATTTATAAAAATTATAATGATGAAATAAAATAAATTGAGAGTATTTCTTAATCCAAACTGAACCTAAAGTCTGTGTTTAGGAAACTGTGTACTTTAAACACAGTGAGTCTAGTGGCATCCAATTCACAAAAAGCAGATTCATGCATGGCAGTCCAAATCAAGTAGCTTAATGTGTTATCCATGTTGGGACCACTCACCCCATTTGGCATGCAATTAATCATGGATATTATATGGTCTCACTGACGCCCACAATTATAACTCTAATTAATGTCCCCATTTGCAGCAATTACAAAAAAAAAAAAAAAAAAATCCGGAGTGTTTGGCATGCAGAACTTAAAGAGATTGGGAGCTTCAAGCACTTGAATTTCGAGTTTGCATCTTTGAAATGTAAGCTCGTGCCGCGCAAGAGTACTTTAGGAATATTGCGTCTGCTATCCAAGCAGTATATAAGAGAAGACGGAAAAAGAAAGAAAATCTAAAAATGTGTTTCACAATTCAATTCGTTTCAAACTAATCAACCCACCAACATATTAATTTGTTAGGATTGGAATCCTTTTGTGATTTTTTCTTTTCGAGAAGGAAAACACTACTTTATTCTCACATTTGTATCTCTCCATTTGATCGCTTGCTAAATTATTATTATTATTTTTTATTTAGTGATTAAAGAAGTGATTTTAAAAATATTGAATTTTTTTAAAATCTTTAAATGTATTAAAAAAATATAAAAAAAAAATTACGCCGAATGATAAAGATGGAACGGCATAATAGCCGCACATTTTCAAAAAATGCTTTAAGTACAAATAAATTTTATTAAAGTAAGTTACATTAGATTGTAAGTTATTTTTTATTATAAAGTAGATATAACGTATTATATGAAATTATATCAGTTTATAAATTTATTTTTATAATATTTTTTATAGTTATAGCTCTTCTATTATTTTTTTTCTTTTGAGAAATTGATCCTAATCCAATATTTTTATCCAATAATTATCCATTCCATTGCCATTTGTCAAAGGAGTCATTGAGACAACAAGGCACACATATTTATTTAATAAAAGTTAGATCCACCCATCTTTTCAGTGGCCAAGAGCTGTCGATCTCACAATTTGAATAGCCCCCCCATTTGGACATTTTCGAAATTTTTTCCCTCCATGTTCTTGTCAATCCTATTTTAATTATCTGCCTATCTTCATGTATTTTCTAAATATAGATCTAGAAATAGTATTGAAACAGTTTAAAATATAATGTCATTTTATCGATTGTAGCTCTTAATCATCTTAATTAACTTAAGAAAAAAGAGTAATGACCAAATTACCATATTTTACTTCCATTTTTTGCACTTGATTGACTGTAATTGATGCATCCATTCATTCTATCAGAAAATTGATAGACACATATTTCTTTTTACAATTTTTTATATAATCATGTTTTAAATAAATAATATTTTTATAAAAAAAATAATCGTGTGAATATTATTACTTGGTACCTTTTGCAATAATGCATTTATGGTTTTTATTTCTTTCCTTGCATTTAAGGAAGGAAAAAGAAATAAATCCAAAATAGTTATTGGGACCCCTCGTTTTTCTACATTATTGGTTTAGGACAGCTTCCTAGAGAATATCTGATACTCTAACCATATCCAAATACTTTTCTTTCATTGGAAATTTCTCAAAGCCTCCGTACGTACACTTGTTTGTTTCCAGTGCCATTACACACTCATACTCTAGTTTGAAAATCTTTATTTATCAATTTCACACACCACACACTATACTTTTTTTTCTATTTTTTTAATTTTTTTTCTTATAAAATATGTGGTATATGAATAATAAGTAGAAGAATTTAATTAGATTAAGATGAATAAAATAAAATAAAAGATAAAAAATATAACGTGTAGTGTATAAAGATGATAAGTAGCAAAGCTCCCCTCTATTTTGCATGTCAAGATATTCCATTCACGCCAAGTAAGACCTTGTTTGTTTTCAAGATCAAAATTCAAAATTTTGAAAACCTCCTATTCCATCATTACAACTTTTCCAAACCCCCACACAAAATAAAATAAACAATTCAACTTTTTCAAATTTCAAAATAAATATAATATTAAAAAATATATTATAATAATATTTTATTTAACTTTTCAACTTTAATCTCATCTCATCTCTAAAAACAAACGAGATTTTAACATGATTGTTTGTTAATTTATTCAAGATCGCAAAGTCAATATTATTTATATTTATTTATTAAATAATTTATTTATAAATAAAATATTATAATTAATATAAAAGATATAATTCGTATAAAACTCGAATTATTGATGATGATGAAGGGCTAGTTGATGAATAATTCTAGACTTATTATTTCTTATTGTATAATATTTAACTCGAAAAATATATGAAGCATTAATCGTGCTGATAATACAATATGTATTGTTTGAATTATTTGATTGCCTACTACTCAGTCAAATTTAGATAACTTGTTTAAACCTTTGACGCTAAAAAAAAAATATTAAAGATTGGTGGCAACTTTGTAAATTCGTATAGCTTGGGGTCTCGAGAGTGACTAGTGATATATATATATATATATATATATATTTATATAGTAATTAAGTGAGTACTTTTTAATGCAGTTGTGAATTTATTTTAAAATATTTAAGTAAATAAAAAAATTAATAAAAAAAAAAAGGCATCTAGCACGACTCTTTTTGAATTGTGTAAATTTCAAACACTCATTTTCGAGTAATGTTACACAACCTCTCCAATCTCTACACACCATATTTTTTTAAATTTCTTAATATTTTTTTAAATTTTTTTGTAAATTTATTCTTTTTAAACTAATTTAATTATTCTATTCAATATTCATATATTAAATATTTGATAAAAGAAAAAAAAATTAAAAAAGTGTGGTGTGTGAATAGTAAAAAATTGTATAGATTTTTTTTATAAAAAAAAGAATAAAAAAATATGTAACTCATATAAAAAAATTTAATTTTTTCTTAATAATCACTATGAAATTTACACATTTTAAAATTATATTTATCATTACCCTCGGTTAAATGTTGATAACACTGCTTTAAAAAAAAATGCTTTCTAATTTTTTTTGAAACAGTCTGCTTTCTAAAATTTAAAACTTAACGCAAGGAAATGTCAACTGAATCAAAATATTAGAAAAAAATTCTAATAAAAAGTAAATAAATATCTTCAAAGACGTGAAGACGTGGACCAGAGTCAAACCAACGTCACGTGCCGGAGCCCAGACAAATAAGAACGCCACACGTGAAAAATGGGCCGGGGCGGCTGAAAAGGACCCGAGAGCCGGCTTTCACTATGCTTTAGCTCGCCGGTCTAATAATATATGAGTAAAAACAAACCACTCAAATATTGAAATCCCCAAAAACCCATACAATGAAACGTACCTATCTATTTGACTATACTTCTCTTTCCTTTGATCCTGTTTTTATTATCTCCCTTTATTACCATTGACTCATAGATCTTACATGTTCTTCTAAATTAAGGAGAATTTCTATAGAAAAATATTAAATGTATTTAAAAAAACTTATAAAAATTTATTTCTCCACATGTCAGTTATTGATATGTTGAAAATCATAAAATTTAAAATTCAAAATTTAAATTTCAAATGAAAACTAACAAAATGAGTCTTGTAACTAAAAGTGTAAGTAAAACTGAAAGTACATGCAATACTATTCATTTTTATATATATCTTGAAAGGTATTTTCACATGCCAATTAAACCGTCAATAATTATTGGATCTCGCGTTCAGTAACAATAATTTGAAACTTAATGATATTAACGTATGTTAAAGTTTTAAGTGACAAGTCGAATCTTAATAAACGCGTATGAAGCTCATTTGTACAGTAATTTTCTTGAAAATAATCTCAAGCTGGACTTGATGATCTGGTACATTAGAAAGAAAATCAAAATGAATAATCTAGGATACCCTTAGTACAAAAAAATAAAATAAAAAAATAAAACCCTACTTAGAACACGTGATGTGCTTGTGCTTTGATGAAAAAAGTGGTACTTTAATTAAGAGTAGATTAGGAGCCATATCTCTTCATAAATAGACCTTTACAAAAACTACATAATCAAGGTTTGTCGAGTTGGAGAGAGGAATCATTTGAGTTGGGTGACTTGGAGACAAAAGCTGGCCCGATGTCATGGATTCGTATGACTTTTACCTCCCTTTGCTTCTAAGCCATGTCGTGTCTCCAAACTTTATTCATCATGATTGCATGAATATTATCGAAAGAATTTTCTTCATTTTTTTTCTTGAAAGAAAACATTCTTGAATTTGGTTGGTCTGGGATGCCTAACTTGTTTGTTCAATTATTCAATTTAGCATATGAACCGGATCGTCTTAATTGGCCAGCTCTGAAGTGTTATGAAAGAAAAGTTAAAAACAATAGGAAGCAAAGGAAATGAAAAGGCAAAAAAGCAGCACTTCATGATGATCATGACCTATACAAGGAAATGAAGTTTGCCAAATTTAAACCAAGGTTTGAAGCATATTGCATGCATTTTGTTTAGCAAGATAAAAAGAGAATGTGACTTTGGTAAGGATTTAGAGAGATCTTATTTGATGGTAAATTCATAACAAAGAGAGAATTAGGACCCTGCATGCATGCTAATTCTCTCCTCAGTTTTATGTAATATAATTAGAATGAGAGTAAATGTTTATACCTGAAGAATATCCTACACATCATGTACAAATGTAGCCACCATGGTGGCTGGTCTTTATTGAGAAAACTGTTATGCAAAGATGAAGATGAGGTGTTTGAGAAAATGCTCAAAACAGAATCAGACATTGCTTCCAAATTCTCATTGTATTTTCTTACTTTCAATTGTTACTATAGTAGGCTATTTATAACTATTACAAATAACAACTTTTGATTCCTTCACCATTTATGTAATGACAACTGTCCCTATGGAGGGTATAGTTTGTTACATCGTATTATTCCTCTAACATCTTGGATGTGTTGTGTGCACATAATGCTGTTGTGTGAGACTGCAGTGAGTGAGGATAGTGCTCAGTGCTGCAACATAATAAGAAGAAGGAGATGCCTTAATACCTTCTTGTGATTCAAGCAGCACATTGGCAATTGTGAGGCTTGATCGTGATTGTAGAAATCTGGTGGTAGAGAGAGGCTTAGTTAGTATGTCAGCAAGTTGATCTTTGTTGGACAGAAATGAGACTTGAAGCATCTTGGCTGCATCTTGTTCACGACCAAAGTGATAATCGAGCTTGACATGTTTGGTACGAGCATGAAATACATGATTGACTGACAAATAGGTTGCTCCTAGGTTATCATACCACAAAGTAGGATAATCAGAAACAAAAATACCAGTTCTTTCAGTAAAGACTGAATCTAAATAACCTCGCATGCCGTGTTGGCTACAGATTTATACTCAGCTTTAGTGGACGAGCAAGCAATGGTAGCTTGTTTTTTCAATCCCTAGGAAACCAGATTAGCACCAATATATACACAAAATCTTCTAGTGGACTTCCGATCATCTGGACATCCAACTCAGTCAGCATCAAAGAAAGTAGAAATTTTAGATGAAGAAGATTGAGACAAAAATAAACCTAAATGTTAAGTATTTTGAAGATAACGCAAGATTCTTTTCACAGCTTGCCAGTGGGAGTTTCTAGAGCAGTGCATGTATTGGTAGACCTTGTTTCATCATAAGACAAGTCAGGTCGTGTAAAGGCTAAATATTGAAGACTTCCTACAATACTTTGATATAGTTGGGAGTCTTCAAAAGTGGATCTATCAATAGCCGATAATTTCACAGAGGTGAACATGGGAGTGGATACAGATTTACATTTATGCATGTTTGTTCGAGACAATAGATCAACTATATATTTGGACTGTGAAAGAAAGAGACCAGAAGAGACTTCGACTCCCAAAAACTAGTGCAACAGACCCAAGTCTTTAACAAGGAAATAAGTATTTAAAGATGTAATGAAATCTGAAATAAGTTTGGAATTAGACCCAGTAAAAATTATGTTATCAACATAGATTAAAATGTAAATGCAATCAGAGTCAGTATGCAATATGAACAAGGAATTATCTGAATGAGACGCATGAAAATCTAAATAAAGTAATTTCTCAGTTAGTTTAGCAAATCAAGCCCGAGGGGCCTGTTTTAAACCATAGAGAGACTTTTTTAGCTTACAGACATGTGTAGGATGATCAAGTTTGATGAAACCCGACGGTTGATGTATAAAGACAGCCTCCTCAAGGTTCCCGTGTAAAAAGGCGTTCGGCACATCCAGTTGATGAAATGGGTCATTTGGAAGTAATTGCAAAAGCAAGAAGAACACGGATGGTTATGGGTTTGACTACGGGGCTAAAAGTCTCGAAACAACTGACCCCAGGTTGCTGATGAAAATCCTTGGAAATGAGCCGTGCTTTACGGCATTCCAAGGTTTCATCAGTGTGCCTTTTGGTCTTCAAAACCATTTGGAACCTAACACATTGAGGTTGGAGGTAAAAGAAACCAAATCCCAAGTTTTACTTTGAAGTAATGCATGAAACTCGATCTGCATGGCAGATTTCCACTCTGAGAATTTTGAGGCTTTGGAAAAGGAAGATGGTTCTTCAGGAGTAAGAGATGGTATAGTTGCTATGAGGGACAAAAAGGGTCAGGAGGAAGGCCAGAGAATGGTACTATCTGTGCGTTGTTTGGGACAGTGTATGAGGGCTCGAGAATAAGTAATCATAGGGTGGGGGGAGGTGGTAAGGTAGGCTGAAGGTAAGCAGAGGGCTGTTGAGTGTTTAGAGGAGAAGAAGAATCTAAGGGACTGCTAGGGTTGGGGGGAGACGAGTTGGTGGCTAAAGACGAAGTAAAGCTAGGTTTAGAGAGGAAGGTAAAGTGATTAAGGGTTGTGATGGACTCTGGGCCGAAGAAGTGGGTGATGTAGAAAAATGGCCCATGGATTGAGATGGAGAAAGGAGATCCAATTGAGGAGGTGGAGTTACGTGAATGGGCATGAAAGCCTGGATGATGGGTCTGTTAGTTAATGAAGGATTAGAGGCCAAAATATTTGGATTTGTATGAGTAGCAAATGGAAACACAGTTTCATTAAAAATAACGTCCCGTGAGGTGTATGTGCGGCCATAAGGAATGTGGAAACAAAGATAGCCCTTATGATATGGGCTATAGCCCTTGAAGACACATTTTGGATCTAAAATAAGTTTGTGATGGTTAAAAGGTCTTAGATTGGGCCAGTAAGAAGATCCAAAAACCCGAAGGAAAAGGTAGTCCGGAGGATGGCCCATTAAGATTTCGTAAGGAGATTTGTTGTTTAGAAGGGGAGTGATCATTTGGTTGATTAAAAAACTGGCCATTTGAAATGCTTTAGGCCAAAATTTCTGTGGCATGGATGCATGAGAGAGCAAAGAGAGTCCTGTCTCTACAATGTGACGATGACGTCTCTCAAATCTTCCATTTTGTTAATGAGAATAGGGGCATGTAATGCAATGAATAATGCTCCGGGACTGAAAAATAGGCCGTAGAAGACGAAACTCTCATCCCCAATGGATATCACTTTTTTGGAAAAAAAAACATTACTCACATATTGAAGAAAGACAAGTATGATTGAAGACACATTGGACCTGGATTGCATTGGAAAAAACTAAAGATATTTGGAGTGATAATCCAATATAGACAAATAAAAACGATAGGAGTTACTAGATAAAACTAGGGTTGGGCCCCATATATATGCAAAAATTAAATTAAAAGGTTCGAGTGATCTAGTTGGAGAGATAGGATGAGAAAGGGCATGGGCTTTTGCTGTTGTGCAGTCTGGACAGAAGGTTGGCCTACGAGTGGATGTGGTAGGAAGCTTGAAACGTCAAAGAGTAAAGTTGGTGACATGGATTGAAGTATGACCAAGCCTCTTGTGTTACTGGTTTGCAGATGTACGAGAACCCAGAAGAGCTTTTGGAGAAGAGTATAGTTGGTGGCCTTTCAAGAAGGGAATGATTTGTGCTTTCCAGAGCAAGAAGTTTTCAATAGTAAGTTTGATATTTAAAAACTATGTGGCAGAGGAGATGATTGAGGGTGGGTGGGAATTTGTTTTTGGTGTTGCCAGGGATTTGTAGAAGAAGCTAGCCAAGAGCTCTAGATACCATATTGAGAAAACTATTATGAAAAGATGAAGATGAGGTGTTTGAGAAAATGCTCAAAACAGAGTCAGACATTGCTTCCGAATTCTCATTGTATTTTCTTACTTTCAATTGTTACTATAATAGGCTATTTATAACTATTACAAATAACAACTTTTGATTCCTTCACCATTTATGTAATGATAGCTGTCCCTATGGAGGGTACTGTTACATCATATTATTCCTTTGACATCTTGGTTGTGTTGTGCGCATATAGTGCTTTTGTGTGGGACTGCAGTGAGTGAGGGGTAGTGCTTAGTGCTGCAACAGAATGGGAAGAAGGAGATGCCTTAATAGTCTCGCATGTACCATATGTCGCATTAGGTTGGCGTCCCTGACAGTAGTAACTGTTTACTTTGTCCTCTAATTGGATATTAATTTTTGAAGAATGCTATGCATCAGTCACTATTCACTCCCGCACTCTACACCTATACCTTTTTTCATAAGATGTGAGGGTATTTTGAAATAAAATCACATTTTCAGGCACACCAGTATGGTTGAACAATACCTATTGGTACTTATCCTTTGAAACAAAAACTCTCTCCACTCTCCTTTCCACCTTCACTCCTTCCCTTCTCGCCATTTTTAGTTTACTCTTGTCTCTGCGGCTTTGTTTACCCTCTTTTTATATAGGTTATTGAATAATAAATATATTGTTTTCGTAGCACCATCAACACATATGTTGATGCTAACCATGACCCATATGCACTAACATGTGGTTGTCACCGGCCATTGGCAATATTGGTTTTGTGATTGGGTTAAACTCCTTTATTTGTTTCTAGCAACGATGCATGGTTACAATAAAAACAAACATTTAGGATGGATTATTTATAACGAAAATGACTATTTGTAATAAAAACACTCATTTTAACATGAAATAATTATTTTTTTTATAAGAAATAAATGATTATAAATAAACAGTTCTTGTAGCACATACGTGCGATTTGATTTCTAACCAAAAAACAATCACAGAAACTTCTTCACCCTCAATGATCGATAGAGCTAGCTAGCTGGTTACAATCCTTCAAATATCTGTTACCTTAATAATTTGCAATAAGTACTACAGAATATTTCTTTCTGCAATCAACGATAAAAGCATTATCTCTAACAGTGTAGATTTATACCGAATCTTGAAAATTAATGTTCGAAAAATACAACCAAATTGTTCTATTCTAGAATATGCTTTTTAGGTGTAAAAGAGTTGATCTTAATGGGTTGTTGAACATATATATAAATTAAGTAGATGGTTGATATCATGTTTATATAATGACCCATATATATTTTCCAAAAGCAAATTTGAATCCCTTTTGAAAATATTATATAACTAAAAAAGAAAAAAATGACTAGATGCAATCCCTCAGAACATTCAAGGGCTTGAATATATTAATTAACAGAGACAATATTAAAATAAGAATCTTAATTTCACTTAAATTTTAGGAGAGTTTGTAACAATATTATTGTCCATACTAAAGATCCAAAAAAAATTTCTACAATATATAATATAATTGTTCAATACAAGATTTCTTTTAACATGAGCCAAAGAAAAAAATCTTTTTGTAGGCCCTATTTTTTATACACGCAACACGCTTAATTATAAGTTATTTTAAAATTTAAAAAATGATGGGTGTTTTGATTTTTTTTTTTTTTTAAGTTGAAATTGATCCTACAACAAATAACTGATAAGACAAAAACTTAAACAAGAAAATTCCGGTGAAAATTGTGATGCGTGCTGGAGGAATTAAGCAATGTTGCAGCAAGGCAAGGATAGCTTGATGTGATGCTGAAACTAGAATCCATAATCAATATAATGTTGTGAATGTTGGACGTTGATGTTAAGGATTGACACAGAGAGATAAAAAAGATCAGTCCATGCATGGGTTGTTGGCCGAAAAAACAGTGGCGACGGAGGAGCTGGCTGCCAGACGTGGTGGAGCTGCTTGATGGCACGATGCCTTCAATGGTGGTGGGAACATTAATACAGACAAGTAAAGGAAGGGCATGCAACGAAATATTGCACAAAAAAACTGAAAAAAGAAAAGAATGTATCCAAGATAACTACTAATTAAACAGGTGTGAATATTGGGGGAGGAGAAGCCGGAAAATGAAAAGGGAGGGGAGTGGAAATCAGGGGCAGCGGGAGATCTAGAGCGAGAGGAAGAAAGAAAGTATATGATAATGTATTACCATTTTTGCAGCATATAAGAAAGTTAGTAAATCCAAAAATGCCAATGATAAAGAGAGAGATAGAGATACTATTTCTGCAACTTTTGCTTTGCCTTTTTATTATTAATTAGAAAAGAAAAAGAACAAGAAAAGGAAAAGAGTGAGCGGGGGAAATAAAGGAAATGATGAAATTGGTGAACCACCAAAGCGGGCGGCGATCAAGGGGGGCGGCAAGTCACGTAAATTTATTTATGAGTTAGTCAAGAGAAACGGGAAAAAATCACTTACACTCACAAGAAAAGTACCAAGGAAAAAAATAAAAAAGTAGATAAGGTGGCAGTTTCCTAGGTGGTCACTAACATTGTTTTTTGGTAGGACGGACAACACCATATCCAACAAAGTAAAACTCTTTATGTTTTTTTTTTTTTTTTTTAAATGGGATGGGAAGATTCATAAATTTGGTGGTAAGCTGAGGATATGGTCCGAGTTGGCCTTCCATTTTGTAAAGACGGAGCCTGCAGAAACCGCCCATGTTAAATACGTTTATTATCCGAGTATAAATTACACACAGTAGAGAGGAAAAAAACGCAGTAAACTTCGAGCGAGAGAGAGAAGGCACTTTTTGTGAGGTTTACGGACGCTTTCAGCCCTCATTCAATGCTTTCCCGAACTCCTCAACCCCTTTTCTCACAATTCCACCATACATTGACTCGCTCCATCCCTCCCACCTCTGCAACCAGTACCATCATCTCTGTTCCTATCTCAACGTATCCTTGTATTCAGGTATGGTTTCTGGTATGGGAAACTGGAAGAAAGTTTTCGGTTTTTTCTGATGAAGTCGTTTCTTTTTTAGTTTTTATAAATGATTTGGATTTTTTCTGTGTGTGTGTGGTTTGTAGGCAGAAACGGAAATGGCATGCGTCGAAGCAGCGTTGAAGACCAGTTTTAGGAAGGAAATGACGGTGAAATCGACCCCACAGTTGGTTTTCCAGGATTTGTCGCCTGGAAATGGGCAAAATGGCGTGGGTTGCGACGATTTTTTTGTGGACGAACTCCTGGACTTGTCTAATGAAGATGGGTTTGTGAAGGAAGAGCCGGCAGAAGGAGAGGAACAAGAGGAAGAAGATAAAGGCCTTGTCTCTGTCTCCCATCAACAGGACCACCAAAATTCCAACACCAAAATAACTCTCTCTGCCAAAGACGAGTTTGGCTCCGAACTCAGCGTTCCGGTACTTTCCTTTCTTTTTACCCCTTGTCTCTCAAAATACAAACGGACGGTTTTTTTTTAAGGAGTTTCATGGTAGTTATTGACCCAAGGTATCGTCTTTCTGAACAGACCGATGATTTAGCGAACCTGGAATGGCTGTTTGTCGAGGATTCTTTTCCCGAATTCTGCACACCGTACCCAGCCGGAAGTTTAACGGAAAAGCCTAAGAACGAAGGGCCGGAACCGGAACTGGTAAAGCCGTTTTTCAAGACCCCCGTTCCAGCTAAGGCTAGAAGTAAGCGCACGAGAACCGGAGGCCGAGTTTGGTCCCTTAGGTCCCCTTCGCTGACAGAGTCGTCCTCGAGTTCAACCTCCTCGACCTCTTCCTCGTCCCCTTCAAGTACTTGGCTCATATACCCCACGGCGGCCCAGAAGGCGGGACTGTTCGAGACAGTTTATTCGGTGGAAAAACCACCAGCAAAGAAGCAGAAGAAAAAACCGACGCCGGGGGAGCCGGCGTCAGTCTCTGTTGGGGCCCAGCTACCGAGGCGGTGCAGCCATTGCGGTGTCCAGAAGACACCACAGTGGAGAACAGGTCCGCTCGGAGCGAAGACGCTGTGCAACGCTTGTGGGGTCCGGTTTAAGTCCGGTCGGCTCCTGCCCGAATATAGGCCCGCTTGTAGTCCGACTTTCTCGAGCGAACTGCACTCCAATCATCACCGGAAAGTGCTGGAGATGCGGCGGAAGAAGGAGTCGCCGGGCGTGACCCAGTCCGATTTGGCTGCCCCTGCGGTGTCCAGTTTTTGAGAAAAATTCTAAAAAAATCTCGTTAAAAAATTAAAATTTAGGAAAAGGGAGAAATTAGGAGAAGAACCGGAGACACTGAGTGAACCGGGTTCGAACGGGTCATAGTTAGTGTATATTCTTTCCATGGTGGGTGAGTTAGGTTCTTTTACTTCAAGGAATGTAACTTAATTAGGGGAGACTTCAGTATGTAACTTTCTCTCTTTGTTTTCTTTTTCTTATGATATTTCCAATCCTATTTTGCTATTTGAGAGAGAAATTGTTACCCATTTTATCTAAATGATTTGTTAGGGCAATATATATTTTAGTTGAGAGTTCAAATTGAATTTTTTTAGGTCTTGTTTGTTTTTGTGACTGAAATTCAAAATTTTAAAAATTTTCTATCTTATCATTACAATTTTTTTAAATCTCCATATAAAATAAAATAAACAATTCATTTTTTTTAAATTTTAAAATAAATATAATATTAAAAAATATATTCTAATAATATTTTATTTAATTTATTAATTTTAATCTCAATTCATCTCATCTCATCTCATCTTCGAAAACAAACGAGATCTTAGAAGATTTTTATTATCAAGTCAGTCTGCAGAACATATTTAGTAAAGTATTTGATTTTAATGATAAATTTTAAAATTTAAATATTATCATTTAAAGAATGTGTACGTTATATTTACATAGCGGCTTCACGCTCTAATACTATAATTAATTGATAATCCTATTAAGAAATAATACTAGCCGTTAGGGAGTTAAAATAAAAAGATTATGAATGCATATCAAATATCAGACTATAAATATGTAAAAGTAAAGTCATATAATATTTATTTCTAAAATATTTATAGGTGATATTTAAAGTTTATTCAAAAGAAAAAGAAGAGATATTAATGGTAGGAGAGAGATTGTGAGGGAGATGTAAAGAGTTCAATCTTTAGTTGGTATGGCCGTTGGAAAGCAAAGAGATCGTGGGTGAAGATGGGTATGTATGCATGTGGCTTAGGTAATTGGTGTACCTAGAAACCCCACCACTGGAAACTGTTGTGTGCTTCGTTATTTCCGAACTCCAAAGTGAGAGAGCCTTGTGCACTTGTGATTATGTCCGGTTGTTCAGCCACTGGCCCCCTTTCTTCGATTCCAACGTAATATGGGTTTTGATGCTGTTTTGGACCATCCAATATCCCTTTTGACGAAATTCGAAAGGCACTCTATATAATGATTAATATATATATATATATATTTATTTATATATCTCTGTGGTTACTGTCAAATAATTAGTATGTATATCATATAAAAAATATGTAGAAAAAAAAAAAGATAAAAGAGAAAAGCTCCTAGACTCAAATATTTAGTATAAAATAATTCTTCTTTATCGGTTCTTATTTATTATCTTACACGATAATTTATAAAAAAAAATAAAAGGAGGTGAACAGTAAGTGATTATAGCAAAACCCTTTACTTTAAGTTTAAAAATTTGACTTGTCAGTTCAATTGTATTTCAATGTCAACTTAGGGTGGGTTTGTCCTCAATCCCTAAAAATAAAACAAATTGACTAAGAATACTATTTTAGTTTTTATAAAAATTAAGAGGATTGCCACTCACTCCTACAGTCCGGCCTCTTTGAGATGGCCAATCACCCTTATGAGATGGGGCCAATTACTATGACGTGGTTGTGTTTGGGAGCCAACCATGTGGGTGAGATTGTATCTATCTCACATAATGGGATATATATGATTCCTTGCCGGTGGCCCAATCGTCTCATTTGAGTGGTTGGTTTTCACTCTATGTTGATTGAGATAAAATGAAAATTAAATAAAATATTATTAAAATATTATTTTTATTTTAAAATTTAAAATAATAAAATTCATGTTTGTTTTATTTTATTTGAAAATTTGAAAAAATTGTAATAATTAAATGAGATAAAATGAGTTGAGATAGTTTCACTATCCAAACCAGGCAATAGAGAATAGTTGTCTATTCATATATAGGTTAATTGGTACTGTGGTTGAAGACATTTGGTTTCTAGTTATTTTATTATGATATCGTGATATTGAGCATCAATGCCATTTAAAATTACAAATTATTTTGTAAATGGTAAAAAAATTTGTAACCCTAACATAAAGAAAGAATACATAGAGGAGAGGTTTTAAAATAACAGAGTGAGGCGAGAAGGATGAGACATGCAGGGTTTCCAATGAATGCCCCATTTAATGGTAAGACAGGAAGGTCACCATTTGGTCCATTTCTCTGCTTCCATTTTTATATTTTTATTCGAAACTGTCGACAAGTTCACTCCTCAATATTGTCTCTGCCTTTGACAGTTGCACTTCTGCAGATGTAAAATCAAACTCGTATTGATCTTGGGGTTTGTGAAGCATTTGCTCATTGATGTCGGTGTGTTGCTGGGCATATGTTCATGAGGAAAAGCTGGTGTGAACATCCAGCTTGCATCTGGACGGTACAATGACACAGAAGATCAAGTTAGTTCTCTTTGAAGTCACTGATAAGTGAAACTTTCTTGGGAAAACTGGAGAATTTTTTCTCCCACCAAAAGATAAGGGTTGTCAATAATTCATGAACAATTCCTTAAGTGATAAAATCTACATGATTGATCTTTTTGTATTGATTTATAATTCTTAGTAACTGAGTCTTTTTATATCTTTTTATAATTCTCTCCCCTCTCACTCTAAATTCCCTACATTCTCCTTGAATTCCCCAAAACCCTCAAACCTAATCATCGGATGGAGTAACGCTTCTCTCCTTTTCTTCAAGGCCCAAAGGTCATGTTTAGAAGTTATTTTTTCTTGCATTTTTCTAAACCGGTTTAGATTTGATTTACTCATGTCTTCCCGGCGGTAGAAGATACATGCATGGCAGGATTGCGTACGTTGACCGTCGATCTTCAAAACCTATAGCTTGAAACATCACCAATACACAAACATGACATGAGTCTCGTGCTGCCTGGGTGGTGTGAGTCTCACACACTATCGTAATTTTGAGGGCTTCAAGGCCACTTGCACGCAGCCACTTATGAATTCTTTAATATCTAATTAGATCTTTTTCAGATTAATCCTATTCACAGGCGGGATCTTTTTTATAAATATATCTAAATTCATCTTACCATTCAAATATATTTAAACTCATCTTAAGTAGACCACACGAAACTTACTCCACCATCTCAATCAACTTACAACTATTTATAAAGAATTCAACTCAGCTTAACATCTAAATGAAATTTAATCTCCAATTAGATCTTTTTCATATCTATAGATATTCTAGCCACTCCATCCCTGCTGGAGCATGAGTGAGTTTTGGTGTCACCAACTATTACGCCATTCGATCTCAACTATCTAATCATGTTCCTACTTCTCTTAGCAGAGGATCAAGAGGAAGAGGAAGAGGAAGTGAGATCTCAATTGGGAATTTTAGAACAGTTGACTGCAATGAATTTTTCCCTAGTACGGCCTCAATCCTTAGCTCTATTGTCCACTCCGTACAGTACATACGACATGTGCCTAGCTAGATTCATTGTTTATTTCTCAGTTTTTATTTAATGTGCTGTGTTTTCCAAAATAGGGTTTTTAATTGGAATACCCCACCTCTCTTTTATTTTCGAATTTACATTACCTGAAAAAAGAAAAAACTCAATTTGCACCGGCAAGGAGAGATGCTCTACATGCAATTTACTTGTGGCTTTTCTTTCTTTCTTCTTTTTACCACACTTCATATTTAGGTCTATCCTCTTCACTAAAACATTTAAGGTTTTTTAAGTTTTTAACATCAACTTGAAAGCACAATATCCTTATATATAATTTTGAAGAAATGCTATAAAGAAACTTTACTTCAACTTAATCAACATGTAATTTGTCATTTTATTTAAACACACACATATTTAAACATTAAGATATAATATCAAAAATAATAAATCCCATGTTGATTACGTGAAGTTGTGTGGTGTAAAGCTTTTATATAGAACTTCTCATAATTTTATGGTGCAGGTGGGCAGGTTTATGATACAAGGTGGATTAATATAAAATTGTTAATTACTATCAATTCCCGTGCTTAAGATAGAGTACACTACAACACAACACAATTGAGTTTTTGTGAAAGTTTGAATTTGTGACAGTCCTGGAACCATCATAAAAAATTATTTTCTATGATGGTCAAGAAACTGGGTCGAAGGAACAACATCTTGGTGTAGGCCCAGGCTCACACCAAGCTTTGCACCCTTTCTTGTCCAATACTCTGACGATGTGAGATCATGTTTAGGGGGTTCATTTGCTTAGTCAACCACTCATCTGCTTGGGGTGGCACTCTTCGGTCTAGTAATAGCCGAGTAATGATCACCGAATATGGTAGGTTGTTAGTAGAGATGATGCTCACCTCATAACGAATCCTCTCAAATATCCGCAGTGGCAAGTCGATGGGCTCTCCACGTGCCACTCGTATGAGGAATTGTGCACGAGTTTGACTGAAGTTGGTCTTATGTACCACATGATTCACGTTTGTTGCAACTATAAGATGTAACTTGAGAAACAATGGCTGCAGCAACGTCTGGGAGAACGTATTCTTCTGATCGAACGGTATGCGGTATCTCCTAATGAAGATGAAGAAATCCTCATTGCGCTCATCATCCTGAGACTGATTAGTCCCCTCGCCCTCCGACTAGGCTACATCTCTTGCCATATACTCGACCAGGCCAGTAGAAAATGCAGATGTGCCTACATCTGGTGTGTCCTTAGCCTGAGCATCCATTGTAGTCGATGCTTGAGATACACGATGGACCTTGAGTAGCTCGGCGATGACATTCGTCGAAACTTTGAACTGAACACCGTGTACAGTTATGGTGTGAAATGATGCATCCTAAGGCATGGACGACATCTCCATGTAAAACTCGTGGACCATAGAGGGGTATATCCTCCCCCTCAGTGCGCAGATGTTGGTCCAACTTCCGGAAATAAAGATGGACCTTAGACTCTTCTCCTCCCAAGTCAGCTCGTCAAACTTGTTGACATGCATTTCTTGTTCGGTCATTGGAGAGGATATTTGGATCCCCTAGCTACCCAGGTCCACGACTATGAAGCAAGCCCAAGTTAAGCTCGTCACCGTGGTTATGTGGCGGATTGCTCCCATAGAGTTGGAGATTTGACCTACGGTTATACATGATCATCCTAAGGAAGAGAACTCTAACAAAGCAGGAGATATCTTCCCCCAGTTCAGAAAGGATCATGAAGGATACGCCACGTCTATGTCTCTCTATAAATAACCCATGAGAGTTAACAAACATTTTCATCATTTTATATACACTTATCCTCATATTGTTACTGACTTAAGCATCAAAGTCTACCCCGGGCAACCAGTGCTGCCCCTTTGTTGCTGCAGATCATTCGTATAGTTAGTGGAGTAAATCACGTCCTTTACAGTTGGCACCGTCTGTGGGATCGACGAAATCTTTTGCAATGAAATTGGGAGAAGAATATTTTCCGACTCACGAGATCGTCTTCGAAAAATCAGATAAGATCTCTTCAACTTTGCTATTTTCTATTATTTATTATCTTAACGTTGCACCGAATGGTAAAAAAATACAAAATTAGAGGAAGAACACAGGAAGCATATTGCACATGCAACATCCACTGGGCACGTACAACATGGCATAGCGCCATGCACAATGCACGTAAGGGATGCAACTCGTGCACCCACATCCTTCAATAGGTAGAACCTGCAGCCAGCACCCCCCATAGCGCTGGCAACTCTGCGTGGTGGAGATACTGCGATGGAGGAGACTTCCACCAGCTACTCACCGCAGTAGTGCGTTGTGCACACCTAGCACAGTATGAGCAAAGATTGACTAGTGGCTAGAGGCCCCCACACCGACTTCCATGATCTGGCAGGCACACCCATCAACCACTACCCACACCGCCGGCGGTTTCTGTCGCCGGTGGGGTGGTTCCTCGACGCCTGAAGTCACTCACGTTGAGAACGACATTGCAGGTAGAGGATGAGCGTGGGCAGAGTATAGCCTTGCATAACGTTATGGGCAGAGGATGCTACCGGCCACCACCTAGCCCACCGATACCTTTTGCCGCTACTAGAGTGGCCCTAAATCGAAATGACGCTCCTCGCCACCGATCTTTGCCGTTGTAGCACACAGTGGACATTGTGCACCATGCGAGCATTGGGAGCACATTGCGGAGCACTCCGAGGGAAACATCTCGACCACCACCCAGCCCATTGGCGTCTTCTATCGTCAGCATGGTGGTTCCTGACCACAGAGATGCCCTCACCGTCAACTCTTGCCACCATGACCGAAGCTCATTGTATGAGCTATCCAACACCAACACCACAATGTGCTCACCAACCCAGCCTAAATATGAGCCCGTGGAGCCACCATAATAGCCAAAGCCGTCACTACTCACTAGGTTCTTATGGAAAGCATCGTGTGCAAATTTGGCATTCCCAACACTATAATCTCTGACAATAGGTGGTAGTTCGATTTGGAGGATTATAGGGCATGGTACCATGAACTCGGGATAAAAGTAAAGTACTCATCGCCCGAGCACCCTTAGGCAAACGGGTAAGTAAAATCAACAAACAATTCCTACTTGGGATCTTGAAAAAGAAGTTGGCCAACCAGAAAGGTAAGTGGGCAGAAGAGCTTCCAGGGGTTTTATGGGCCTATAGAACTTCGGTGAAGACCCAAACAGGGGAGACGCATTTTACTTTGGGGTTCGGAAGTGAAGCAGTCACCCCCATGGAGGCTGGCTGTTGTAACTCCCCCTTCCTGTAGGTTAGGGAGTGTCACGTAATTTTTATAAAATATAACCCGGCAAGAAATATTAAAATAAACTATGTCTTAAATAAAACATAACCATAATCCCAAATCAACTGAAGCGGAAAAGACAGTCACACAATAAAGTCACTAAGTTCATAGTCTGCTCCTTCTAAGCCTGACTCTCCTGCTTGTACTGATTATCATTACTTGGATGGTTAAAAACATGAAATAAACTAAAATGAGTCGAGTAAGAAATCCATCACAACGTAAACATTATAAACATAAAGTTTTTATGCTAAGAGCTTAAAATCATGACTGATCATACTGATGCTTATGCTATGCATGACTTGTCTTGATTTATCTGAATTGATAGACTGATCTTATTTAATTGATTGATCTAACTAGCCAACATACTTAACCCTATGTGCGAAGTTGTATACCGGCCCCACTTCCCACTACAGTAAAGGGAGCCGCTGATAGCATTTTGGCATACTATGGTGGACCACGCTTGAGTCTGTGACTTACACATCCATCATGAAACTGCATTGGTACCATGCATTTGAATAGCCATCTAATTAAACTGATCTTATCTTATCTTGCACTTGAACTTAAGATACCTTAGTGTCTTATGCGACGTGAAATGCATAACATAATATGTTCATAATTATAATTTTTGAATTTGAATATGATGCAGAATGATAAAATCGTATGCTATGCTGGATGACATGTTTGCATAATTATGACATGCAAGATACATAAATATTGGCTTTCAAGAATTGGCTTAAAATAATTATTTATCTAAGCTAACATGTGATGAGCCTAATTTGTGATTAAATTACTTACCTCGCTATGCTGCTTTCTAAATTCACTTCGTAGCTCGCCACCTATACGAAATATTAAACATCACTAAATCTGTCTAACAAAACTTTTCCTAGTATTCCACTTGATTATCTTTATATGGTACAACATAATCAAATAAATATTCTGATAGGCTTGTACCTCTATATCTTTATCAAATAAATATCCCACATTGGTTATCGTTGAACATAATCAAAACAGGTGTGGAGGTTAAGAGACCCAACGACCCTCTCAACAGTGAGCCACCAAAAGTCGAGTTACATACTCGTGGTGCAACCAAAACGGGCATAGAGGTCAAAATACCCTACGAACCTTTCAATAGTTAGCCACCAAAGGTCAAGTTACACACTCGTGGTGCAACCAAAACAGGCGTGGAGATCAAAAGATCCCACGACCCTCTAGATAGTTAGCCACCAAAGGTCGAATTACATACTCGTGGTGCAACCAAAAAGAGGGTGGAGGTTGAAAGGCCCCATGGCCCTCTCAACAATGAGCTACCAAAGATCAAGTGGCACACTCGATGTGCAACCAACAAAGGTGTGAAGGTCAGAAGACCCCACGACTTCCTAACAGGTACCCACCTGGCTCGAGTACAATTCACAAGGCAAGCCCAAGGGCATGAAAGCCAGAAGTCCCTAAAGCCAACTGTTGAATAGCCTTCTTAACTGCTAGTCATCTACAACAAATGTCTGGATAAACAAACTAAGCTACCAAGAGGCAAAAGCAAAACCCCTTGTAGTAACAAAACAGTGCAATTGTTCAAAATGAACCCAAAAAGTACATACAAAATGTAAGGCCAATCCGGGGGCCATAAAAGTAAATAAGATGTTCAAATACAACATCAAAAAATCATGAAAAGCCCAAAACAGAGGCCTTACATTCGTCACAAACAAAAGAAAAAATCATTCCGGAGGCGGGAGAAGGGAAAATGCATCAGGCATCTCTTTGTGCCCCAAAGTGTCTACAAACCGGCAAGACGCCTCATCAGGCCGGAACTACTTCAAGTCCAACTTCGATAGGTTGGTGTGAGGGTTAGCCAACAGGTGGGTTTGCAAGCGAAGCATACCAGCCAATAGCAATACCCAAAAGCACAATCTCTGATAGACAATGCAGCGATCAGCTGAGTGTGTAGACGAACTAGCTCCTCGTTGGCTGAGGCTAATTGCACTCCCAGCTCTCTCAATTGTTGCTTCTGCTTTTTATCAGTATCACTCACGTGGCGCAAACTCCGAGTAATGCTGTCTGAAGCGGCGTCAGTATCCTCCCACACCTTTTTATACTCAGCAAATCTGGACCGCAACCCCTCATAATCGGCTTAAGCTTGGATAGCTGGATTTTGAACTGCCCACGCTCCTCCATGCACGATGCTTTTTCCTCCAACAGTTCAAGAGAAAGCCCTTTATGCTTCTCCTCCAAAGCAACTAGTGCTAAAGTAGACTCTTGGGAATGATGCTCGGCATCCACTTGTGATAGCTTGGAGGCGTCCAGAGCCTCATTCAACCTTAATACCTAAGCTCGAGCAGATACCCTCTCAAATTCCGCTTATTGTAAGATGAAACTGTCACGCGCCTTGACATTTTGAGCTCGAAGCAATTCTCCGCAAAGCTCACACACCTCATCTCAGAGGAACTCAAGATTAGCCTCCATGTGGCAGATATGCCCATCCGTTTGGTCCAAGTAGCACTCCATTTTGACCCTTTCATTCTTGAGTCTAGACATCTCCTTTTTGGCATAGTATATAAACTTTCGCCGCTCATCAACACCCTACACAAACAAATAATTAAGAAAGCACCCCAACACAAAAGTAAGTATGCTAAGCAAAAGAAAACACAATACCAGAGAGAGCATGGCTCGTAAGCGCTTCAACATATCAATGATTGAATCCGAGGGGGAAAGAGTGCACCGAGGACCAGTCTCTTCGACCCCACCTGGTCTTTTAACCACGACTCCCCCCTCCGGAGCGGGGGGTGCAGGGATAGTTGAGGGAATCTCAAATTCCCCAAACCAGTCATAGGTGCCCATGAATCTTCAACACACCCCCCTGAACCTTCAGCCTACCCTTTAAGGTTGGCGCCGTCCAAACTCTCGTTGCCCCCGTCATCTTCTAAGGGAGCTCCATTCCCCTCTAGAGGTATGGGGAGCTCCTCCTCACCGCCAAAGGAGGAGGGACATGGAGAAGGGAATGAGACCCTCTCTAGGACTGTAATCGGGGTCTCACCCCTAGAAGTATTCGTAGGAAGCAAACTCAGTGTAGACCCTTGCTCCCCAAGGTCATCTTTAGCATGGGTTTGGGCACTGCCAATTAAAATAGCTGCAAGCACCCCAACCCCTTTTAACCCCATTGAAAGCGCACTATACATACCTGCCGAAATGTCGCCAACACTAGGCGTTGATGTTGGCGAGAACAGAGATGGAAATTTGAAGGGCGGAGTACTTGTTGATTCAATGCCCTTGGCAAACAAATCAAAATCGAAAGTCATTGCCAAGTCCTCAAGGGCCTACCCCATGAGCCTGGTAAGGTCATTGAGACCTGGCGACAAAGGAACAAAAACCTTTACAGGGGAATTTCTGGGCGTCTCCACCTTGGGGGAAACATTGAGAGCTTCCCCACTAACATCCAGAGTCTCCACATCCGCCCCCATGGACAACTTTGCTTGTGTAAACTCAGTCACAAGGGCGTTTGTGTGAAGAACCACCAATTTCTGAAGCCTTTCTTTTTCCCCCAAGCTGGGAAGCGCACCTTTTTTACGAGGATTGTGGGGGTGAGACGAGCTTGAGTTTGCGACCTTAGACATGGGCCCAATGGGAGATCATCAAGAACCTATCAATATTGGTAGCGGAAAGCAAGTCCTCCGTCGCCAAACTTGTCTTGTCATTTTTTTCAACCAATTGAGGACGATGCCCACACGGGAACGCTCCCTATCAGTCAAATCTAACAATATGCTCTTATTATCGGGGACCCTCCCCTAGTTGGCACTAATGTGATAGTCCCGAATGTGCATCTCATCAGTGGGGTACTCCCAATTGGTACCATAAATAAAAAAGAATTTACTTTGCCACTATTTGGCATTGGAATAACAAGGCTCAAAAGCCTCCAAATGTTGAGACCTAACCCGAAAATTGCAAATGTTAGTAGCCAGCAGCTTCACCGAATAGAACTAAAGTGGGCAGGGGGGCCCCGCACCCAGTTGAATTGCCCCATTTGCCCCACCCCCACACATGCGGGACGAGGGTTTCGTTCCGCTGATGCAAGGGGCAGGGAGAACCGCGCACACCAAAGGCCTCCAATGGAGGCGGGGGACGAATGGGGCTAAGCCCGGCTCCGTTTCTACCCGACCTGACATATATAATAATAATAATAAACTCCATAAGTGAAATGACCTCGTTTTGTAGATGACAAAACAACGCAGTTTCATTTTAGGCTAAATCCCCCCTCCCTTTCGGCCCGTCTTCTCGAAGTCTCTCTCTCTCTCTCTCTCTCTCTCTCTCAGACTCATTTTCTCCGTCTCTCACACTCTCTCTATCTTTGTCTTCTTTCTCTCTGTCTCTCTCTAGCATGAGCACGATAACTGAGATTCTGAAGACTGAGACTGCTTCATCCATCATTTGCTACGCCAAAGGTAAGACTTCTTACTCTAAACCTAGATTTTTTTTTTTTTTTTGAGTTTTGGATTGGAGATTGGAGGAAGGATAGGTTGAATCGGAGATGAAGGATGAGAATAATTGTGAATTTGTGTGCCGTGGATTCTGATTTGTGCATGTGTTTGAAATTGAACGGCACTGTGCTACCCTACCCCGTAGGGGGTGGGTAGCACCCCTACATAGAACGAAAGGAACTCTTTCACCTTCAAATCTGGGTAAGAATCTCCCAAAGGCTCCAAGACTATGTGAAAGACCACGCAAGAACACACTAAAACATGCCAAGCATGTGAGTGAAGTTGTGCGGGGTATGCCTTCAGGAAATCCAGGACATCACAAATGGGGCAGATGAAAGGAAATCATAGGCCATGCGTCAAGGCACTCACCGTCAGGGTCTCATCTAGGGCATACCCTTCTTTATCAACACATCCCGTGGGAGTAAGAGAAAGCTTCACGGAATCAAGGATGTGATAAGTCCTCCTCAGCTTCACTAAGTCTTTCTCGGAGAGAGTAGTGCGTCAAGAAAACCCCTTAAAATAGGTCAGGGTTTGAGAGAGGGAAGATTCTAGAGGGGGCTCTTTTTCACCAAAGATGAGCCAGAATAACGGACAGGAATACGGGCAGAACCACGACCAGCCATCGAAGAAAGAGAAAGGTATCGAGTGAGAAACTGGCAAAGGAAACGCGCAAGGAGAAAGGAGGGGCAATGCGAAAGGAGAGGAAATATGCTGAAAGTGAAAATAAGATATGTGAAGGAAAGAAAAATGCAAAAGAAAGGAAGTATAGGCAGGAGGCAGCAAATCGAGAAGGATCAAGGTAAGTAATTATGAGGATTCTTGGGAATTCAAAATGGAGACTGCATACCTTGACAGTTGCCATTTCTTTTGAAAGAAATTTAATTAGTGGGAATGATTACTACTTGCGTAAAGGGGAAAAAAGGGGAGAGAGAGAGAATGGCTATGAGCTGGACCATACTCACTATCATAGACCACAACAAGTAAGGGAAAGTACAGGCTCACGCCCCTGCACTAGTGGGGTAATCAATGGCCACAAAAAGTTCAAAAGTTAAATTTCTCATGTGCCTGTATAAAGAAAATTAGCAGGATAACTGAAGGGGATATTTGGATCCCCTAACTGCCTAGTCCCACGACTAAGAAGCAGGCCCAAAGTTAAGCCCATCACAGTGGTTATGTGGCGGATTGCTACCATACAGTTGGAGACCTACAGTTATACATGATCATCCTAAAGAAGATAACTCCTACAAAGCAGGAGATATCTTCCCTCAGTTCACAAGGGATCACGAAGGATACATCACGTCCATGTCTCTCTATAAATAATCTATGATAGGTAACAAACATTTTTATCTTCAATTTATATATACTTATCCTCATATTGTTACTGACTTAAATATCAGAGTCTACTCCAGCAACCAGTGCGGCTCCTTTGTTGTCACAGATCATCCGTACGGTTGGTGGTGTGAATCACATCTTTTACAGTTATAACAGTTCTACAGCCTATTCGAAAAGTGTCCTAGGTTCCTTCTCTCATCCATTTCCTGGTTGTCAAAAGACGAGTCATATTCTGCGTAAAGAAAAAACATCAGTATACATATATATAAAGGGAAACAAATTATAAGGTTATGTTTGAGGGCAAAGATCAGAAATCTCATCTCATCTCTATCTCATTTCATCATTACATCTTTTTCAAATTTCCATATAAAATATAATAAACAATTCAACTTTTTCAAATTTTAATTCAACTTTTTCAAATCTCAAAACAATAATAATATTAAAAAATAATATTTTAAACTTTCATCTTAACACTATTCACAAAATTTTTTAAAATTCTCATCTTATCTCAACATCCAACCTAACCTAAATATATTCTAAAATACATTCGAATGTAAAATGAAAACGTTCGAACGTGTAGGTAATAACGTTCGAACATTAGGAGTCAAAAGACCCATGAAACGTTACACTCGAACATTTCATGTAAATACGTTTGAACGTGCTAGTGCATTTGAATGTATTTAACTTAACATTCGAACTTATGCAGGTATACATTCGAACATTTATGACTAAAATGTCTCACGAGACCTTACATTTGAACGTTTGATGTATACAATTCGAACGTAAACCTAAACGTGTTCAAACTATAAAATGTTGCATTTGAACATTAGGAGTCAAACAGCCAGGAGAACATTAACATACGAATGTAGATTAACATACGTTCAGAGTGTTACCAGTGGGATGTTCAAACGTTTAAACCCAGAAATGGCTGAGTCGACTCTGCCATTTTTTATTCCTCAAATAAGACGTTAATCTTGTAATAACCACAGTAGAAATAAAATATACACTGAGTATAGACTATATACGGTGGCCATTTAGCAATTGGCCATCGTAGAAATAAAGTATACCCTGAGTGTAGATTATATACGGTGTCCACTGAAAAAAACAATATAAAAGGGAGAGAGATTAACACTAACATTTTATATGACGGTTATGGTGGCGATTGACGGCGGCATGTGACAGATTTGGTGGTTGAGTGGGACAGTTCAAATATTGGATGTGGGTTGAAATGCCGTCTGTAATTCGGACGCACTACATATATACAAGTAACGTGCGAACGTTACTACTAATATGTTTGAACGTTATATTATTTCTCATTCCGTATGAACATGTGTTGTAAACGCTTGAACATAAATGGAATGAATTTTTTACATATAGTATATTTATATGTAAATATTATATATAGTATATTTTTTCATGTATAGATAATTTTTTGGAGCGATTGTATGTAAATATTTTTATGAAGCGAAATAGTAGAAAAATGGGTTAGAGCTCGAGTACAAGTCGATACATGCATATAGGAATGATTGTATGTTGTTTTGGAAGGAGAATTAAGAAAAATAGGCTTGTCTTGTATGTGGAAGGGCGAGAAAAATGTTTCGGTAAAAATTTTGCATTATTTTTTGCTCAAACTAAGATTGCAAAGGTTATATATGTGTAGCACAGAAACTCAAGATATGAGGTGGCATGAGGAGAAACGAGTTAAGGATGACAAATATATGAGACATCCAGCTGACTCAATCGCATGACAATGTTTTGATAATAAATACCCATATTTTGCATGAAGCTCATAACTTGTGTCTAGGACTAACAACGGATGGATTCAATCAGTTTGGTAATATGAATACAAGTTATAGGACGTGGCCTGTAGTGTTGATTCCATATAATCTTCTACCATGGAAGTGCATGTAGGTGCCAAACTTTCTGTTAACTTTGCTTATCCTGGCCCAAGATCACCTGGAAATGATATTGACGTATTCATGCAATCGTTAATTGAAGAGTTGAAAGATCTATGAGAAAATGACGTCCAAACTTTTGATGCATACACGTCCACATATTTTCAAATGCGTGCTGCAGTATTATGAATGATAATTGATTTTCTAACATATGACAATTTTTTGGATTGGAGCACTGAAAGGAAGTTGGCGTGTCCCATGTGTAATAAGGAAACTGCAAATAAGTAGCTAAAATATTCGCAGAAGATGTGTTTCATAGGCCATTGACCATATTTGTCTGCAAATCATTAATGGCGAAGGGAGACACTTAATTTGATGGAACAGTGGAGGATAGAATTGCACTAATATAGTTTTCTGGGGATGAGATATTGGAACAATTAATGGAAATTTGAGCGAACAATTTTGGCAAAGTTTGAATAAATAACACGAGAAAACAAAGACTAACAAAATTGAATTGGACAAATCGGAGTAATTATTTTTACTTGCCATATTGATCGTCATGCATGTTGCGACATAGTTTGGAAATAAATGCATATTAAGAAGAATATTTGTGATAATATACTAGGGACATTGATAAGCATTAATAAAAGATGAAGGACATGATTAAGATAAAGAAAGATCTTGCAAGAATGAGAATTAAACATAATCTTCATTTGCGGTTGGAAGGCAACATGGTGGTTGTACTGCATGTATGTTTTATGATTACAATAGATGGGATGATGGATTTCTGCAAATAGTTGTAAGGTGTGAAGTTGTCAGACAGTTATGCTTCAAATCTTAGTAGATGCGTGAGCCTTGATGAATGGAAAATAAATGGATTGAAAAGTCACGATTGTCACGTATTTTTGCAAAAATTGTTATCCGTAAGAATTCGTGGCTGACTTCTAATATACGTGTTGCCATAACTGAACTATGCATGTAAATTGAGATGTGTTGAAGAAGATTAAATATGACATTGCAATAATACTATATAAATTTGAGCAGATCTTTCCACTATTATTTCTTGACGTAATGGTCCATTTAGCAATGCATTTACATTGAGAGGTACTATTAGGTGGACAAGTGCAGTTTTGTTGGATATATCCAGTTGAGAGATTTTTGGATAGACTAAAGCGCACTATTGTAATAAAGCCCTGGCTGAGAGGTCAATAGTAGAGGCTTATATACACGATGAATGGTTGGCAGTTTGCTCTCTATATCTTTGTGGGGTTGAGATATGCTTTAATCAAGAAGAGTAGAATGCTCATTTTGCTACCCCTCACCCTCGTGAGCTGCCTTTGTTTTCCTATAATATATAACCCTTGGGTACACAAATGGGATACGACTTATTTGGTGGAGAGTTAGGAAAAACTTGGTAGTATGTGTTGAATATTTGTCGTGAGATTAATGACCATCTCAGATATGTCAATCCATAATTAGAATAATCTAATATTTCTACATTCTATTAAAGTACTGCTATATCGAAGGTGTTCAAAAATTCTATTCCTTTTACTTATATATAGCGAGCGCATGAACAAACTTAGGATATAAGGCGTAGAGAATATAGAGGTGAGGCATGAAGAATAATTTCTAGTATGGTTTGAACGTGTATTTATTTAAATGTCCCATATAGTAGAATATTTGTAAACCATTTCAATTTACAGTAACTTTGTATAATTTTGCTACTATTTCATTTGTTAGATTTTGGAACAATGTACTCATGAGTTTCTTTTGAATTGCATGCACGGTTCGAGGTTATAGCTTCCATACTATAGACCTTAAAGATAATCGAAAGACGCAAAATTGTTGTGTGTTGGTTGAGGGAAGTCATGGAATAGAAGGATATTGACTACTATGGTGTCATACATGACATTATCGAACTGAAATACCTGGGTGAGAATGTGACATATGTATTTAAATATGACTAGTGGGATCTAGGCGGTGGTCGGGTATCGATATGTAGGGATACTCACTTTACGAGTGTCAATAACTCAATACTGCATCTAATTGGTATGAAGATGATCCGTTTGTATTGGCTTGTCAAGCGACCTAAGTCAATTACTTGATTGATCCAATGAAAGGGGCCGATGAAGCTCGTCGAGAAATAACTTGGCGAGTCGTACAAAAGTTTATTCCTTAGAATATTTATAATGCAGGATTGGTAGTGGATCACGATTATATTGGAGATAAAGATGACACTTTAATTATAGAGGCTTATCAGGAAGGTGGAGAGGGTATTAATTTATTTATTAACCTTGATGCACTCGAACTAATCCCTTATGTAAAGATGACGTCCCACCAGTATATCTCAACCCATCCATATTAAATGAACATTCAATTGAAGATTTTGATGAATTAGTAGAATCAAAACAAGAAGAAGAAGAGTTAGAAGAAGAAATCAATGAAGAAGACGAAGAACAAGATGATGATGATGGGGGAGGAGATGATGAAGATGTTATAGAAGGTGATTTTGAAACAAGTATGGAAAATACATTTGGAAATGAAGAATAAAAGTAATAAATATTTTATTTAAACAGATTAGGCTATTAAATTTTTCATAATTATTTCTAAACTAGTTCTTTGAAAATATAATATGTTTCAAGGATGTCACCAAAACGACAATGAAGAAATGTACCGCCTCTACCAAGTCCTGAACTGGTTGAGGACTCTCCAACTGGGGACTCCGCTCCTAATCAAGTTGATACACAAGAGGTAGATAGCCAGTCCACACCTACCAGCAAGTAAATTCTTATTGATAATTAATTATATTGAATACTTGGGGAGAAATTGGTTTTAATAATTTTAAATATATTAGATGATGCCTTGTCACGTCACGGTCATGGCTTAACACGTGGCCTGACTCTAAAAAAAATAGAAGGCATGGAAAAATGAAGGTCAACATCCCTAATAACTCCACCAGGGATGTGAATGATAGTGAGGCATCGCTTTCCTCCTATGTCGGAACCCTAGTTCGACCTTATGCACCATTTTATGTGTAGTCTTGGCGAGATGTTCCGAATATAGTTAAGGATCACATTCGGAGTCGTGTACTGGTGAGTTTATATATCCTAGTTTTTTTAGAGATGTTTTAATTTCCTATTTTTTGTGCAATTCACTTATTAGGATGAATTCGACCTAAATTTTAACCATAGCAAGTAAGTACGAACTGTGAATGAGTTGATGGATACATTATTTCAGCTTCACAAGGGACGATTTCATGACCATTTCAAGAAACTTGAGATGTTGGAAGAGGCTTCTTAGTCCCTTTTTCAAAAAATGGAGTTAGACGATTGAAAGAAGCATTATGACCTTTTCGCAAGCCTATATTATCAGGTATTCTAGATTTTTCCCTTATAACTTATTTACATCTATATTGGTTTCATAGATTATATTCAACATTGTTAATTTCTCCTGTAATACTTAAGTTCTATCAATACACAAAATAAAACGTCTTTAACAATCCACCATCGCGCTGGTTCAAGTGCATTACAACACTTTGTTGATAAAATGGTAATTACTTATTAAAATTTAGTCATTGTTATCATATTCATTATTTAAGTATTACAATGAGTTTTTAAAATTACAATTGTGGCTTTGTTAGAAACACAATGATCTTGACATTTTCTCCCTCGTTCATGTTTATGCTACTACTCACACCGATGAGCACATCGAGTTGATTGAACATGTCATCAAAGATAATTATGTAAGTGAGGTCATTTAGTGTGAAAGACGTATGCCATCATGTGAATGGATATTATGCAACAGGATTGCGGTGGGCGAGGAAAGAAGAAGAAATAAACCCTATCATTGCTCAAAATTTTTGTCGTCTAATTTTGCAACTTTCTAAAAAATTTTCATGAGATGATACTATTTGTGGTGTAATATGAAACAATTTGTATTTAATTTTATGAAATTATTAGTTCTGATTAGTACGTTCAAATGTAAATAAAGAATATTCGAACATGCCTTTATGTTCGAATTAACGTTCGAACATAATTACACAGATGTGCGATATATACGTTTGAATGTAAGGTATAACGTTTGAATGTATATACTCCACAAATGTTCGAACTTATTCTATTATGATTGAATGTATATTTCTTAATGTTCGAATGATTAAAAAGATATGTTTGAACATATTTATTAACCATCCTAACGTTTAATCTTTGACGTTCGAACAATTGCCCAACAACGTAAGAATACAATATTCAAACATCACATGATCATGAACGTTCAAACATGTGTACATTCGAACCTAAAAATCAAACGTGCGAATGAAAAACATTAAACATTAGATATTTATCGAACATGTGTATGTAAATATTCGAACTTTCTTTGATATGTTTGAACGTACTTTCTCTGACGAAATTCGACTGTCATAAAGTTTCTCCACGTTCAAGCGTTGCATCTCATGGTAGACTTCCAACCATCACAAAAAAAAAAAAAAAAAAAACTTTTAGTGACGATCGTACTGTAAACTGTCACAAAATACTTTCTATTACACCTTTTTTGTGACTGTTGTGGGGAAGCATCGAAAAGTTTCTATGATGATTTTTTTATTTTTTATGATGGTTTCGTTCTTCATAATAAATGAAATCTGTTGTAGTTGTACTTGCACGTAAGCTTTATGATCTGTCAAATGAAAGTCGCCTATTATTATTATTATTATTATTATTATTATTATTATTATATATTAACCAGCAAGAAGAGCCCTCATTAAAAAAAAAAAAAAAAAGAGTGCAAGTAGAGCCAAATTAGTCACTTCAATTTATAATTATATTTCAATAAAAATACTCGTATATGTGATTACTTGTGTTACAAACTTTCTAAACAAGTTTATTGATGTACATGCAGCAGGAGGAGAAGGTGACGTGGAGGGCGATTTTTTTTACTCTATTCTTTTTTTGGTGCGGGGCGCTGATTCATGTTTGTGACGTGCAGCCCTCTGGTGGTTGCCGAAGGGTTGGCTTGTCAAGGGGTCGGGGGGGTGTTTCAAGTGAAGGTTCTGGTAGTGATGGGGGTGGTAAAGGAGCGGGTCATTTAGGGGGGGTGGTCGCACGTTTGCTAAAGCACTACAAAGACCCCTTCCTATTGCAAAATTCAAACTGTCTTTGACAAAACCAGAATTGATTAATTGAGCATTGGGCTTTGTCTTTTCAGAAGTGGAGATGTATAGTGCGGCAAAAGAATTAAAATTTGCCCTGGTTGTAAAGTTTGTGTCAAAGAGGCCTTCCATAAACGTGTTGCGGCTATAGATCATCAAAACATGGGGCTTTTCTGAAGTCCCTAAGATGAGCTTTATGGATGAGGTTCATGTTCTACTGCATTTGGTTAATGAGAAGGATTACTTGCATGCGTGGGCAAGGGAAGGAAGGATGGTGGCTGACTGCCAATTTCGTCCATTTAACTGGTCGGTGGATTTTGATGTAATGAAGGAGCCTTCCATTGGGCCACAATGGATTTTTCTGCCTGGACTGCCTTTACATTGATATCGTATGGATTGTTTACAGATATTGGCTTCTCGGTTTGGTCGATTCTTTGGATCAGATAATGCGACGTTATATCGTACTTGGGCCACCAAGGCAAGAATGTGTGTGGAAGTGGATTTACAAGATGATCTGATAGATGGTTTTCCTTTGGTTATTAGCCAAAAATAGATCTGGCAACAAGTATGAGAAGAGGGGATTTTTCTGTATGAAATGTTTTAGACAAGGGCATACAACGGTGGTTTGTCCTTCAGGCGTAAAAACTAGGGAAAAAATTGATAGAAAAGATGGTATGAAAGGACTAGGAAAGGATCGGGAGGATCAAGTTTGGAAGGCAGTGGGGCGGAAGGGTGACGTGGCGGGCCCTTATGATGATATGAAACAGAGCACAGAGGAGGTGAGGAATGCTGCTGTGGTGAGTTAGGAGGGAGAGGTTCATGAGGTTGATTTAATAGATGAGGATGGGTAGCAACATATTTTGGTAGCAGGACTAATCATTGAGGAAGGGAGGACATCTGAGGCGGAGAGGAATGAGGAAGTGGAGAGAGTACTGAAAGCCTCGCTGGTAGAGTAGGGGGAACTAGTGTAGACTGATGATGTAATGGTGGGGGATGATCATGGAAAGTTCCCTGGCATCCTATCATCAGTGAATCCTATACAGGAAAATAATGCTACAGAATATTTTGGTGTCCAGGAAAAAAGTTTGAATCAGGACGTTTATGTAATGGTATCTGAAAGTGATGAAGAGGAGTGTGAGGAAGTGTGGTGTGATGTCGATCCCAGAATTGTACGCGAGAAATCCTTGTTGAATGCAACAGATAATTTTGAGAAGGTAATAGAGTCTGGAGCCGATTTTTCAATCCAGTCGAATGAGGGACATCAAAGTCCTAATAAAGGGCAAGTGGCGACGGGCTATTTATCTGAGTAGGATGGCAATGAAACATCCTTATTAAGAGGAAAAGAAAAAATGTACAAGTCGAATACGGAACATTGGTTGGTAGCGAAGAAGGTAACAGAGAACAGGACAGTGTGGAAGTCGCAAAGGGTGCAAACCTGCTCTCATAAATTAGATTTATGATTGACACAATTTTTTTCTAGAACCTTAGAGGGTTGGGCAGGTCAAGATGTAGACTGAAAAAGTTATTGAAGAAGTTTCAGGTGGATTTGTGTGCTATAGCACAACTGTTCAGTGCTGAGCAGCGTATGGCACTAGTGGGTAATGTTTTGGGCTATTCTCACTCACTTTCAAATGAGTGCCAGGGGGAAAGATGTGGGTTTTTTTGGAAGGAATCTAATGCTTTTGAGGCAATCTCAATTACTTCTCAGATGATAACAGGTTGGTTTAGTACAGATGGACAAAGGTTGTGTGTGACTTTTGTTTATGTGAAGTGCTCTTACGTGGAGAGAAGAGAGCTTTGGAGGAGTCTGGTAGAGAGTCAATGTTCGGATGATCCTTGGATTGTCATAGGTGATTTTAATACAATTCGTACGGATGCGGAAAGGATTGGTGGAAATCCAAGGCCTTTAGTAGCCATGTCAGATTTTAATGATTACATACATCAGTGTGGCCTTTTTGATTTAGTAAGCACAGGACAACAAATGTCATGGTGTAATGGTCACGAAGGGGAGTCACGTAGCTGGGCGAAGCTCGATAGAATCTGGTGAATACAGCTTTTTCAAATTCTTTTGGTGTAGCTTATTGCAGGTATTTGTATAGGAAGTCCTTTGATCATCGCCTGATGGTGGTCAATTTACATAGCCCTTAGCTTTGTATGGACCACTCCCGTTTCGGTTCCAAAACATGTGGTGCTCACATGAAAATTTTCTGTCATGCATGAGAGAGGCTTGGTGCAGGAATGATGCGACCATGGGTTTATGGAGACTGGCAGTCCGTCTGAAACGAATGAAGATTGCACTTCGTGCGTGGAATTGTAATGTTTTTGGGAGAGTGGGCGCTAACATTCAAGCTCTAGAGGAGCGGTTGGAGTCTCTGGATACCCAGATGCAATCAGGTTATTCGGCAAAAGTGGAAGAGGACCTTTTGGCTACAAAGTTGGAGCTACAGGTGTGGGAGAAAAGAGAAGCTACTAGATTGGGGCATATTGCAAAAAACAAAAATGGTTAACTGAAGGGGATCAGAACTCTAAGTTCTTTCATTCGGTAATTAATCAAAGGCACAAAAAGGGTTGCATATATAGAATGGTGATGGAGGATGGCAGGATTTTGGAAAGTGCGGAGGTAGTGCACAATGAGGCAGCAACGTTTTTCCAGCTTTTTATGGAAGAGACGTCTATTACAGAGGCCTATGATCTCTCGTTGATTATTGAAAGGAAGATTTCTGAGGGTGATAATATTTTATTGTGTGCGGTGCCAACGGAGGAGAAAGTTAAAAAAGCGGTGTTTTTTATTTCGAAGGAGAGCAGCTTGGGGCCTGATGGCTTTGGATCAGAATTCTATATGTCTTGTTGGGAGATAGTAAAGGAAGACCTATTGGAAGTGGTGAAAGATTTTTTCCAGGGCACTCTTTTGTCAAGGTTCTTTTCTTCCTCTTTTATTGTTTTAATTTCAAAGGTGGAGAATCCTTTCAGTTTTGAGAAGTTTCGCCCTATTAGTCTATGCTCTGTGGCTTACAAAATTTTTTAGAAGATTATTGTTTTTAGACTCACGGAGATGGTTGACAAGTTGGTCTTGTATGAACAAGGTGCTTTCATTCTGGGGCATAGTATTTTTGAAAATATTAAGCTAGCACAGGAAATGGTTCATTATTTAAATAAGAAAAAGGTGGGAGGAAATGTGATGGTTAAATTGGATATGACCAAGGCTTATGACAGAGTTAACTGGGGCTTTCTTATGGAGGTGTTGAAGGCATTTGGGTTCTCTGAGATTTTTTGTAGGCTCATAAAAAATTGTGTAGAGGCTCCGTAGTTCTCAGTGACGACGAACATAACTACTAAAGGTTTTTTCCAATCAGGCCGGGGCTTGCGCCAAGGGGACCCCCTATCCCCTCTTCTTTTTATCATCATGGAGGAGGTCTTGACAAAGCTACTTCAGCGGAATTTTGAAGAAGGCCGTATTGAAAAATTTTACCTTCCAATTGGTGCACTGATAGTGTCTCACTTACTCTATGCTGATGATATACTTATCCTTACCAATGGTGGTAAGAGGTCGATAAAAAATCTAGTTAATGTTCTTGAGATGTATGAGAAGTGGTCGGGTAAAAAAAAAAAAAAAGCAAGGCTAAGTCTGTTATTTTTTTGTCTAAACATATTAGCCAAGCTCGAAAAAGGGGCCTATTGAGATGTACTGGGTTCACAGAAGGCAAGTTTCCAGCAAAGTATTTGGGTGCTCCTCTGATTTTAGGCAAGCTAACCACCCGAGTTATGGAGCCTTTAGTGGAGAAAATTCGAGCAAAAATAGCCGGATGGAAATTTAAATTGCTCTCACAAGGTGGAAGACTGATTTTGATTAGGCATGTTCTGTCCAGTGCTCCTATACACTTGATGTCCGTTATAAATGTTCCGTTGGGAATTTTCACTCGTCTTAATTCTCTTTTGGCTAATTTCTGGTGGGGCTAGATGGATGGTAAAAGAAAAGTACATTGGCTCTCTTGGGGATAGGCGTGCAAACCAACCTCAGAAGGGGGTCTGGGTGTGCATGAATTTAAGGAGGTTAAAAAATCCCTCCATATGAAACTTGCTTACAGATTGATTACATCTAATAACCTATGGGCAGATTTTTTCAGTGCCAAGTATTGCAGGAATGGACATGTTCTGGCTCAGACGGGAAGAATCACTAATTCGCAGTTTTGGAGGTCCACGTTGGCTACTATTCCTGAAGTCATGGAGAATGTGAAAGTCTTGGTACGAGGTGGTAACTCATCCTTTTGGTTTGACAAATGGCTGTCGTCTGGTCCGCTTTCTGTGGGCACTGAGATGATTGCCAACAGGCAGCTATGTATTCGGGATTTCTGGTATCAAAATAATTGGAACACAGACTTACTAATAGACTTGGTGGGAGTTGCTAGATCAGTGGAAATTATTCAGAATGTTCCTGCTAGAAAAATAGGCGAGGATGTCCGTATTTGGACGCCAGCACTGGATGGGAACTTCTCTACAAAAACAGCATGGGAAGTAGTTAGAAAGCGTGGGGAAACGGTAGCATGGAACAATTGGCTTTGGCACCCTATGCTTCCCAAAAAAATTTCTATATTTGTTTGGAAAGTCTGGTTTAAATGTATGCCGGTTGATGGGAGAGTTCAATCAAAAGGAGTATCAATGGCTTTGGCATGTGATTGCTGTGAGCAGAGGCGCCAAGAAGATTGTGATCATATTTTCTCCTTAGGTGAGGTTGCTACTGATATCTGGCATCGGGCGAGTGTGCTATTGGGGGCTCCGTTTCATACCTTCATTCCATAGAAAAACAGAATGTCTAGTTGGTTTTCTTATGCGAAAAGATCATCTATCACGGGAGGGTTGATTGGAGTGATGCCATGTGTTATTATATGGTGCTTATGGAGGTGAAGATGTAGAGCAAGAATGGAGGGTGTGAAACATAATACGGACCAGGTTTGGAGACAAATAAGGCACTGATTAGCGCTATTGCAAGGCATTCAAATGTCTTACGGAAGCTTAAAACACCAAACCTGGAGATATTGTCGGAGTTACAGCTTTCTCATCGTCCCCCTTGCGCAAGACCTGGCAGGTATGTAGTATGGGAAAAACCTCCTTCTAGGTGGGTAAAATTGGATTGTGATGGTAGTTGTCGGGGAAACTCGGGTAATTTAGGAGGTGGAGGAATTATTCGAGACTGCCGAGGTAGGGTCGTTAGGGCTTTCTCAAGTCATTTCGGGCATGGTTCAAATAATAGTGCTGAACTTAAAGCTATTTTGGAAGGTGTTATTTTGTGTAAGTAGCTTTGACACTTGAATGCTATTATTGAATGCGATTCTAAAGTTGTAGTAGACTGGCTTAGGAAAGGTAAGTATTCATTATGGTACCTCTGGGACTTTTGGGAAGAGCTAGTGGTGGCTCTAGAAGGGGTGAATTTCTTGGTACTTCATCAATATAGAGAAGGAAATTTTGCTTCTGATTTTCTTGCAAGGGGGGATGAATTGGGTAGGAATGTGATATACGATGACAGGTCGGTGCTTCCTCAATTTCTGAGGGGGATTCTTTGCTTGGATAGGTGGGGGATTCCCTCCTTTCACAAATAGATGTATGCGGAGCTTTGTGGCTTTGTGTTTTGGCTTCCTTTAGTTTTGTTGGCAGGCCAAGACGTGCTGTAATAGGCATGGTTTATTCGGTTTTATTTATTTTGTAGGCGTTGTTGGTTGCCTGTGATTTCGATTTGCTATGTTGCCACAGTATTCCTCTATCATAAGTAATAGATTTTTTAATAAACTTGGGTCGGGATCACGCCTACAGTGGTTACCGACTATTTGAAAAAAAAAAAAAATGTGATTGCTTGTGTTAGCATGTTTGGACCACCGATTGAGTTTTGAAATACCTTACACTTAAGTCATCTTCCTGACTTTTCATGTGATTATCTCAATTGGAATTAAAATAATTGTATTTTTATAGTTTGGTGAGCAATAAATTCGATTTATTTTTAATAATTATATTTTCAACAAAATAATCGTACGTATATGTGACCACTTGTGTTAGCATGTTTGGACCATTTATTATTTGGGATTGAGTTTTGAAATAATTTATACCTTCAATAATCTATTAATATTTATATATATGTATATAATTGTTGCTTGGCATTCACATGATGGCTACGTGTCACCCGTTCCAACTACTTCCAAACGCCCATTAGAGTGCAATATTATCTAATCGTGTGGGACTAATGCACACCACGAGATAGTTTGCTTCGTTATAATGGCCGGGTACGCTTTGCAACACGACGTTTGCTTCATTTCCAATTATTATTATTTTATTTTTTAGACAAAGAAATTAAATCAAATAACGATACTTATTATGATGAAGACATAATCATGATATCGATAGAAATACGCATGCAATTACGAATAAGGTTCTTTGGATAAGAAGAGGGTCAATTTTTTATTTATTTTGTGGGGCTTTTCTTGTGTACTGCTCAATTTGTATGGAAAGTCCATAGGAAAAAATCTCTCTCTCTCTCTCTCTCTCTCTCTCTCTCCACTATCTACCATATGTTAGTGATTAGTGATTGTGCCCCACTCACCCAATCTTTTTGTCTAGGATGTTTGATCACATGCCTTTGGCTCTACCTTAGTACAATATTTTCATTTTTTTTTAATTATTGGGGAGTATAAACTATTATATTTCCGAATCATTCTATTTACAAACTGATGTAGAAGACATGGTGTTTTCGTATTAACAATACAAAATTGCATTTGAGTCTAGAATTTGGATTAGGTCAAAAAGAACTTTATCATAAAATTTGGCATTTGCCTCTTGGGCTGGTTTGGAGTGATGGATTAAGCTCTAAAAGGGAATCTCCTCTAATTTGGGTCATTCTCACCATGCCTAGCTCTGAGTTATAGCCCACCATTGTGTTTGTTTCTCTGGAATTTCCTTGCATTTCAGATAGTGGGATTGAAATTAGCCAACATGAGTGCTTTTGGGATGGGCCTAAAACCTTGATGTGATACCAAGACCCCAATTTAGGCAAAGCCGAAGCTAATTAAGATTCTATAATGGAAAAATCTTGGCATCTGTCACTGTGCGGCATCAGCGATTTGCACACCTGACGTGACATCCGTTTAAGTTTTCTCTCATCACACGGTTCCTCTCTCATTCAATTCTGACTTTTACTTTGATTTGAATTAGACAATTTTTTATATAAGATAGAAGCATAATAAAAAAAATTAAATAAAAAAAAAAAAACCAAAATATGAACTGGAGCGAGCAACAATTATTCAACAAGCACTCAAAATTACCAATAAGAAATCTTATTGTATACATTCCCACACAAATAGCATATAATAGACACTCCACTCACTGGATTAGAATATTTGATATATTTTGTTAACGGTAAAGAATTATTTATTTTTAAGGAATGGCTTAACATAGTCTATATAGTTGTATAGGCTGAGACATATCAAAGTCGTGTACTGGCCATTCATAAGAGAAAC
>QEOT01123447.1:0-52838 GCA_003123785.1 Pterocarya stenoptera | reverse complement strand
AAAATATTGAATTATTTATTATATTTTGTATAAAATTTTTAAAATATTGTAATGATAAGATTAGATAAAAATAGACTAGATAGCAACCATATCTCTATCCAATCAGGCTCTAAGTAATAAGTATGGTAAAAAAAGACTTTTCAAAATCCCAAGAAAGAAAGAGATATGTAAAGGAAAAAGACGAATAAGAAGATAATATAATAATATTATTACCTGAGCAACTGATTTTCCTTTTGCATAAGCAATCTCTTTTATCACCTCACATTCCATTACCCAGTTTGTTCCCCAGAGTGTTCCTTTGGCTCCCAAGGGAGAGTACGCCGTCACATGTATACCCTTGTCCTCACAAAACTCTCTCAGGCTTTTCTGTTGCCAAAGCGGGTTCATCTCCACCTTACAAAATAAAGCATGCAGGAGATGGACATGATGATTACATTCTGCATCCCGCAAACTTGAAGATCCAACTTTTTTGAGTAGTACTATTAATAGAAAACGATTTGAATTTGATGAAGAATAAAAACACAAAAAGAAAATAAAGAAAAGCCACCGACTTGATTGACGGCTGGAGGGTTCTTTGCTGTGGCAAGTAGGGTTTGAAGCTTCTTTATGGAGAAGTTGCTTACACCGATGGATTTAGCCAAACCAAGCTTTTGACAGTTTTCCATAGCTTCCCACACAGATTTGAGATCTATAGGAAGGAGGTCCTCCTTTTTAACAGGCAGTTCCTTTTCCCCTGGCTTCAAGCTTACGGGCCAATGAATAAGATAAAGATCTATGTACTCCAAATTTAGATTGCTGCACAAAGATATTGATATAACAAAACAACAAGATTATTCCTCATGATTAGATGAACAGAGAGAGGGGGCAAAAGTAAGAAACAAATAAACAAGAGCTAGGATAACTAGCTAGCTAGTTTTTGTTATATTAATAATAATACTCGAGTGTTTTCTGCAGTGCAGGGAGGACACAGTCGTAGTGTGCATCGCTGCACCAGAGCTTGGAAGTGATGAAGAGTTCGTCTCTGCCTCTGATTAAGCCAAGGCGCAGGGCATCGTCAATGGCTTCCCGAAGATACTGCTCGGACTGGTAAAGAGCAGCCGTATCAAAGTGGCGGTATCCCAGTCTGATGGCATGAAGGAAGGTTTCTCTCATGGTTTCAGAGGAGGAGCCGAAAGGGTATTCGGCCGTGCCGAAGCCCAGAAGTGGAATGCTCTTGCCGCTCGAAGAGTCCAAAAGGAACTCTGGAATGCTGCGCCCAGCCATGATTTTTCTGAAAATCTTATCGTGTGATGTTCGGTCCGTTCCTCTAGTCCGCCACGCGCGACTTTATAATATATAGGCAGAAATTAGCCTAAAAAATACATAACGGGACAATGAATCAATGATTCTATTACCTCATTCTGGTGATCACACCGCCCACATAACTGAATAATATTTTATATTTAAGTAATGTTAGATACAATCATGTATTGTGTATATGACGCATATTTTTTTTAAAAAAGACCAGAGTCCGGTCATTATTAAAAAATTATATTTTTCATATAAGTTTTATATTTACTCATTTAAAAAAAAAAAGATACAATATTTGCACACTATATGATTTCTCTTTATATTTTCAAAAACATGTCCTCCATGCATGATACAACTTTGGACATTTAAAAAAGAAAAAGAAAAAGTAGTGTGGTTGCACGTGCGTGATTAATTTCTAATATTTAATAAGTAGTAAAATCTATTTTAGAGCTGGTTAGGGCTTGGACGTACGTACTACAAGTACAAGCTGTATTTCTTAATACGAATTGAGTTATATACCCACATGGTTCCATGTGTTTTGCGCAGTAATTGCTTGCCTGCCTCCTCGAAATGTATGCTAATGCTACCCATATGCGCGCATGTGCTGCTTTTCCCCCATTCCCTATTGAATTCACAGGAGTCTCTCATGCACACGGATCCATCAGATAAAATAGCAGAACAGTAACATTACGTATTATACATTCTGTTAAAATTGTTAGCATGCTTTATCATTTCTTTTATTCATCCTTTTATTCCCGTAGTCTAAATATAGACGCACACGTCATGCATGTAAAAAACTTTAGAATATATTCTATTATTTCACAATTATGCATCTGGTTTATCTCCTTCCCTGAGCTATTGTTAATATGGTATCAAGAGCATGACACCTCCAACCTCCGATACAGATTTAGATTCAGAATAAGCTGCAAACATAGTTCCAACAATGTCAGACAATCCAGCCACCAACCCCCATCATCCTGCTAGTCCTTATTTCATCCAACAGGAGAATGAGCTTCATCTCCTCTTGTTCCTGATCTCCTCAGCATCGAAAATTATGTCACTTGGGCTAGAACCATGCGGCGAGCACTAAACATAAAAAATAAACTAGGCTTCATCGATGGTACGATTCTTAAACCTTCGAGTAAATCTGATCCTCTCTATGCTCCTTGGGAACGATGTAACGATATGATCATCGCCTGGATCCAGCACTCTGTTGGTTCTGAACATCGATCAAGCATTGCTCATGCAGACACAGCTACACATGTATGGAATGATCTCCGAGAGAGGTTCTCCATCCAAAATGCTCCACGCATCTTCCAACTATCCAAATCCATCTCCTCTCTTACACAGGAGGACGATTCTATCAGTCAATACTACAACAAACTCAAATGTTTTTGGGATGAGTTGGAAATCTATCAACCTATGCCAATCTGTATGTGCAGTTCCGTGAAGACGTTACTGGAATACACGCACATGAACAAAGTCATACAGTTTCTCACGGGTCTCAATGATTCATTTGATTCAATCCGAGCTCAAATACTACTCCACGACACACTCCCTGCATTCAATCGAGTCCTCTCAATTGTTCAACAAGAAGAACGACGCCGGCAGCTTCACTCTCGTTCCACACCACTTGCAATGGCTACCAGAGGACCAGATCATCGCACTATGTCATCATCTCGCAAGAATCAACTGTTTTGTTCCCATTGTAACATCTCTGGACATTCTCTGGAACAATGTTTCAAGGCCAACCCAAACCTCACTGTGTGCTCTCACTGTCGCATACCAGGGCATACCAAAGACAAATGTTACCGTCTTAATGGCTTCCCACCTGGCCATAAGAATAACTCTAAATTTAAATCATATGCTAATCAGTCTACTCTTGAATAGGAACACATCAACCATGGACCACCTATTACTCAGGAGCAATATAGTCACCTGCTTGCTCTGCTTCACCCTACTCAACAGCCTTCTCATGATCCTGCAGCCAATATTGCCGGCGTCTCTAATTCTCCTGTGTCTGGTAACTCATACTGCAATTTCACAAACTCACAGCACACTCTCGCAGCCACCAACACCTCTTGGATTATTGACACTGGGGCTACAGATCACATGATCTGTAGCCCTACTCTTTTCTCTGACAATATCACTTCTATTTCCCACATTGTCAAACTTCCAAATGGATCCACAACTCAAGCTACTCATATTGGTGATGTGCGGCTTAATGACTCTTTGCTTTTCAAAAATGTTTTATGTGTAACTACTTTTTCCTTTAATCTAATCTCGGCTAAATCATTAACAACTCACTCTCATTGTTGCCTAATTTTTTTTTTTTTTGGATTTATGTTATATCCAGGACCTTTCATCTTGGACGATGATTGGGCTGGGGAAGGTGCTTAATGGCTTATACCACCTCCAAATTTCAAGACCTCATCCGACAACTCTATCTTCTTTTTTTACTACTTTTCGTTGTGATAGTTCTATGAACATTTCTAATGCTTCCAAGTTTGATGAGTTTACATTGTGGCATTACCATTTGGGCATAGTTCCATGACAAAACACATTTTAAAGGATATTCTCAAAGATAGTTCTAAAGATACAGCAGCCTCTCAAAATCCTTGTGATATATGTCCCATTGCAAAACAGCATCACTTGCCATTTCCACCATCTGAAATCACGGCTAGCCAATCATTTGAATTAATATCAGTTGACATATGGGGGACAACTTAGACTCAAGCTTACAATGGTGCCAAATATTTTCTCACAATAGTTGATCAATTCACTAAATGTACATGACTCTACTTGCTCTCATCTCAATTAAAAGCTCGAAAATCACTCCAAAATTTTTTCTCCCTAGTCGCAACTCAATTCGACGCCAAAATAAAGACTATTTGATCCGATATTGGAGCCGAATTCAACATGCCATCCTTTTACCAATCCATGGGCACCTTACATCAACTCACCTGTGTAACTACACCCCAGCAAAATGCATTAGCTGAGCACAAACACCAACATATAATCAATGTTGCCAGAGCTTTAAAATTCCAGTCCGGATTATCATTGAAATATTGGACAGATTTCATCACCACTGCCATTTACATCATCAACAGAACACCTACCCCCATTCTTTACTACAAAACTCCCTTTGAGCTTCTCTATCACAAAAAGCCATCCTACTTACATTTCAAAGTCTTCGGCTACCTATGTTATGCCTTCACACTTTCCTCTTCTCGCACCAAATTTGCCCCACGAGCTAAGAAATGCCTCTTCCTTGGATACCCTTATGGAATCAATGGCTACAAAATGCTAGACCTTCAAACCAACCAGATCTTCATGTCACGGGACGTGGTGTTTCATGAGACCATTTTTCCATTAAAACAATCAATCAACGTAACTACACCAAACGTTCCCATGCACACGGATGCAAACATTCCCATGCACACGTCCATATAGCCGTACCTTGATCCTCCCTTTCACAATTCAGAAACACCTCCATCTCTTAGTTGCCCCACTTCTGACACATCTCACTCCGACATAAACACCAATACAGATCCTTCCCTTCCAAGGCGATCCACTCGAACACACAAAGCTCCAGCTTACCTCACCGATTTCCATTATAATCAAGCCATTGCACCTACCTCAGTTCCATCGGCATCCAAGCGGGAAGGTAATGGAGTTTCTTATCCACCAGATTCAAAGGTACTATTTCCTCTCTCATCTATTATTTCATACCATTCACTCTCACCATCCTTTAAAGCTTTCACCACCACCATATCTACACTCACTGAACCCACCTCATATACTCAAGTCATCAAGCAACCTATATGGCGTGAAGCAATGCAGCAGGAGCTCACTGCACTAGAGCTTAATGAGACCTGGTCCATCGTTGATCTTCCTCCCCATAAGAAGCATTTAGCATGCAAATGGGTTTATAAATACAAATTCAATGCCGATGACTCAGTTGAACGTGCGAAAGCTCGTCTAGTTGCGAAGGGATTCACTCAACGTGAAGGAATAGATTTCCATGATACCTTTTCTCCGGTTGCCAAACTGGTTTTTATTCGAAGCCTCCTTGCTGTGGCAGCCATCAAAGGCTGGGGTCTACAGCAATTAGATGTCAACAACGATTTCCTATATGCAGAGCTCGATGAAGAACTATATATGAATCCTCCCCCTGGTCATTCCGCTGCCACAAATAACAAAGTCTGCCTCCTCCACAAAAGCCTTTATGGCCTGCGTCAGGCTTCCCGGCAATGGAACAATAAGCTGTCTTCCTCTTTGGCTTTACATAGTCCAAAGCCGATTATAGCTTATTCACAAAGCACATAGCAGACTCTTTCATTGCACTCCTCATATATGTCGACGACATTATTCTTCTCAGCTCCAACATTGCTTCCAGTGATGCTGTCAAGACCTTTTTGGCAAGTAAATTCAAGATCAAAATTCTCGAACCCCTTCGATACTTCCTTGGCATGGAAGTAGCTTGAACCAAGGCTGGTATCCAAATATGTCAGTGTAAGTACGCTCTCGACATCCTAGCTAAAACTGGATTACTTGCTGCCAAACCTTCTCCCTTACCTATGGAACCCAACCTCAAGCTCACAAAGGATGATGGTGCTCTTTTTCATGACTCAGCCTTGTATCGAAAATTAATTGGGAAGCTCATCTATCTCACCAATACGAGACCTGACCTCAACTATAGTGTGAATTTACTCAGCCAATTCATGGCAACACCACGAGTCCCTCACTATAATGCAATTTTGAAGGTCCTTAGATACATCAAGGCCACACCTGGCCAAGGACTATATTTCTCTGCGTCCTCCAAATTTGAACTCACAGCATACTCTGATGCAAACTGGGGAAATTGCCCGGATACGCGTCGCTCAACGACGAGTTTTGCGTATTTCTTGGTCATTCCCTAATCTCCTGGAAATCAAAGAAACATAATACTATCTCAAGATCCTTCGCTAAATCCAAGTATCGAGCCATGGCAGCAGACTCTTGTGAACTCACATGGCTTCGTTATTTTTTGCATGATCTATGTGTTTCCATTCCAAAACCTACTACCTTGTACTGCGACAACCTAGCAACATTGCACATTGCTGCGAATCCAGTGTTCCATGAACGCACGAAGCACATTGAACTTGACTGCCATCTTGTTCGAGATAAGATATCCACTGGTCAAATATCTACTGCACATGTTCCATCTGCTCATCAGCTAGCAGACTTGTTCACTAAGCCAATTCATTCTCCAACATTTAACAGGTTGTTATCCAAGATGGGAGTAATCAACATCTACTCTCCATCTTGCGAGGGGGTATTGAACTCACAACAATCTCTCATGCACACGGATCCACCAGATAAAAGAGCAGAGTAGTAACATTACATGTTGTACATTCTGTTAGGATTGTTAGCATGATTTATCATTTCTTTTATTCATCCTTTCATTCCTGTAGTCTATATATAGACACACACGTCGTGCATGTAAACAACTTTGGAATATATTCTGTTATTTCACAATTACGCATCTGATTTATCTTCTTCCCTGAGCTACTGTCAATAATCCCAGCCCACCCAAATACCCATTCTGACAAAGTTTCTAATATGGGTCATGCTACAACCTTATTTTTATGTGTTTTTTTTTTAAGTTTTTTTTTTATATAAATCTTTTTTAACAATTTTAAATATTTAAAAAAAATAAAATGAATTTAGAATATCATTAAAAAATACTTTCTTAATCAGAAAGTAAAATAAATCATTAAAAATACTTCCTTAATCACGAAGTAAAATAAAAAATAATTTTTTTTTTATTTTACTTCGTGATTAATGAAGTATTTTTTAATAATATTGTGAATTTATTTTATTATTTTAAAATATTTAAAATTGTTAAAAAAATCTATATAAAAAAAATTTAAAAAAACACAAACTTTATTTTTGGTTTCTTTAACTTGAATCATGTATATTGAGCAGAAGCAAGAAATAAGTCTGATTTCTTATCTATTTAGTTTAAATAAATGCTGAAATTGTATAGGCATGCCGGACTTGCATAAGGAAACATGTTAGTAGATCACTTGTATATCTTAGAAGTTTTATAAGCTACAATTATGACAGTGCAAATCTTATATATCAAGCAGTTTGGGGGCTTAAAATCACTAGAAAAATTACAAAACTTGCTCAAATAATGGAAAAGTGTAATCATTTATCATGCAACTGAACTTTTATAAGTGTCATAACATGCTTGCCTGTAGCCACCAACTTTTCTCATTTTTACACTCTAATTCGCAAGAGATGCTAAAGTGGACCTAATTTGTTAATTTTTTTTGTTCTGCAAGAGATATTTAAGTTTTGTTATCACTTCATTTTACAACCCTATTAAAGTTATAAAGAGCAATTAAGATCAAGTTCTTGGAGTAAGAGAGTAGAACATGAAGTAATCTACGAGTGACCAACTTACGATTGCGACATTCCATCAAAGCTAAAGACCTCGGGTAATCCAAAAAGTTTCAAGAGACTAAGATTAAAAGATACATTGAAATTTCTTTGAATGGGTTGACATGGACATGCCACAAAACCCTTCTTGTAGAGGACTTTGGTTACAAGACTTTGGAGCTAGCTCAAAGAAAAAAAATAAAAAGATCAATACTGAAATTGTAGGATGGAAGAAGCAAAATTGAAGAAGTATTCTTCCAAGTGATGTACAAAATTGAATTTATTTTTAATTAAATTACATGATTACGTTGGTTGATTTAATTTATTTTTGTCTAAATTATGCAAGAAGATCATATTCTAAAATTTTTAATCCAAATTCAAAAAATAAAATTTAAAAAAATAATAATTAGGTAGTAAAACAGTACTAAAGTAGATGTAAGTGTATCATTATCCATATATTTATATGTGTAGAAATTAGTGATAGAAAATAAAATATAATATAAAAGAAGATGGAGAAGAGAGAATGAGGGAAAGAAACTTTAAGGCTACATCTTTACTTTCTGAATTGTTATTGAATACAAAGCATACATCCCTATTTATAAAAAAATTACATTAAGATAAGATCAGATAAATATCTCAAACATTATGAAAATCAAATCAAGATAATATCAAATCAAATTGTTGATTTGATATTATCTTCAACATCCTCCCTCAAACTCAAGGTGAAAAACTTTAAAATCTTGAGTTTGAAATTTGAAAGTAGCATTCATATCCATTAATTGATCGCCATAAGATGATGGTGTTGGTGATGAAGTGGCTGGCAACTGGAACATCAAATCTGGAGATGTTACCAACAACGGGCTATATATGGCCTTCGTCACCTATTGGGCCAAAATTGGATTTAGAGTTTCAAACAATGCTCATAACATATCAAAATCCAATAAAAAAAAAAAAGTCACACAACTAATGGAGATATTCCAAATGCATTGATTTGAGACGACACATAATTGAACAACGACGAAAATTTTGTAAGATATATAGTTAGTAGAAGAATAAATATTCCACGGGATAGAGTATAGCGTTAACCAAGTGCTCTAATACCATGATAGAAAATAAAATATAATATAAAAGAATATGGAAAAGAGAAAAAGACGTAAAGAGATTTTGAGGGCTACATCTTTGCTTTCTCAATTGTTGTTGAAAACAAGACATACATCCTTATTTGTAGAAAAATCACATTGAGATAATATAAAGTAAATATCGTAAACATTATGAAAATCAAATCAAGATAATATATTCACCAATTAGCATTAGAAATCCATCAAAAGGCAATGCTTCTATTACTTAATTCTGGTCACACCACCCACGAGATAATTAAATATGTGTTATGTGTGTCAACTTTTTTTTATCACACCGTACGTCCATGCAAAGGCTAATTTCAGGGCATATTAGGAACTCCCCCATACATTCCCATCATTTAAAAAAAAAAAAAATCCACTTTCGTGGAATCTCTCAAGGTATGCAAACGGCCGGATGTTTGCCGGCTCTCCCTAGATTATAAATTAGGCAATCGCCCAAGTAGGATGTAAATGAATTAGTCTGTTTGATAGTCTACTCGGTACTCGTCTAGTTAAACTTGAATCGAACTTGACAAGTGAAAAAAAAAAAAAAAAAACTCACCAATAAAAGCAAATACCCACTCAATTAGTAAATGACACATACCTGATAAAACTCAACTCGACTAAGGCTCGCTTGTTTATGCACAAGTCGACTCGTTAGCTTGACTCGATTAAAACTCATTCATATATTGATAAATATATACATACATCTATATATATTTACATATATATTAGTTAATAATATAAGCATAACACTTTTATAATTGAATATATAATATATAACCTAATTACTTATGTATATATATATTAAATATACTTCATAGCTATATTTTATAATTTGTACAATATTTATTCAATAAGATTTAATAATTTCATATATTATTATGCATGAACTATATATGAAATAGATATATGCTATCATATTATATGTATGTATTAATAATTTATGTAGTTGTATAATAAATTATTATTATGGATAAATATCAACGACTTAAATGTTAATTATTTATAAATTTTTAAACTCTTATAATTTAATAGAGGTTCTACTTGTTAGTTGTACAAATTTAATATTTAATATTTTATCTATCTAATTTATTAATTAATAAATCTTATTAAAAAAATAAACAGTTCGACCCAGCTCGACTCAAGCTCGTTTTTGGGAAGAGCTCGAATATTTTGAGTTGAGCCGAGCTCAGCAAACTCAAGACCAACTTAGCTCTGCTCGATTACAGCACTACGCTGAAGGGCCAAGACCCTTTGTAAAAGAAGGCCCCCAAAAAATCTTATGCAGAATCTTTTAAATGGCAAAGAGAAAGTTCCAATAAGATGAACTAACAAGTAGCGAGAGGAAATTTTAAATAATGACCCCCCAACTTGATTCCAAATAAAGGATAAGGTAGTTACAAGGCCCCAAGGGGACCACTTTGTTGCTCTATATATGTCCATAGACTATCACTCTAACAAATACACAAACATTACCTTTTGTTCTACGGACAATGTCAGGCGATTCTTCTAATTTAGGCATCGGAGGTGTTTTTACACTTTTAAACCCCTATTTTCCTTCTTGATGTAGGTTGCAAGTGACCAAGAGCACGAAACACGTCCATGACACTATCAAAGTTTCATCGTGCTTGGTGTGTCAATAAAAAAATTCACAAATAGATTTATTCTTTCTTGAATTCTTTTGTTTACAAGTTGGTGCGGAAAACATACTATTCACACTGCTTACATAGCAAGATTTCATTTGCAAGAGATTTGATTTTTAAGTTTTTCCTTAGAAATCAAGTCATGACAAGTCACTCATGTAGAGAGCATGCCCTTTGTACCGACTTGCAAATAATATTTTTAATTCTCTCTATTCTCTCCCTCGTTACGCTCTCTTTGTCTACTTGCTGCTCAATTGGCACTACCATGTATAGTTCTATCTCATTCTCCATCTCCCTATTGCTCTCTTAGGATTCATTTGGCAACACAATTATTCTTAAATATTCTCAGATATTTCATTTCCAAACATCATTAAACATAAAACACTTTTCAATTTCAAATCTTCTATTTTTTTATCTAATTATTACAACTTTCCCAAATAAAACATAAAAAACAATACAAGTTTTTCAAATTTCAATACAAAGATAATATTAAAAAATCATATGTAAACAATATTTTAACTTTATAATATTTATTCAAACTTTTCTCTCTCATTTATCAAAACACAATAAAATATCTTAACTTGAATAATTTTGCTACTATTCACAGTTGTAATGAGATATTCTAAATGAGAAAAACTTGCAGCCGGATGAGTATAAATCCACTTTTCACACCAACCCAATCACAGCATGACACGTAAGGAAAGCAACAAAAGTAAGTCTACATCTCAAAACACACAATCTCACTTCTTCCACTTCCCATCTCCACACGTAAACACCCTCCCTCCCATTCTCTCTCTCTCGTTGCACCAACTTAGTCCTACACCAAAGAATCGACCACATCTCCCTCTCCCTTCCACTCCCACGGAACACTATCAAACCAGAAAATAATCTTAGAAAAACCTCTCATTTCCTCAAGCAGACCAATCCAGACGGAAGGTAAACTCTACACCTCTCTATTCTTCTACTTTATTTTCTGATTGTCTTCATTATTTAAAATCGATTGTATAGAGTTTGGTCTCAAGCCGACGGAAGCCCCACTTGATGGAAGGGAAGCTCCACTCGATGCAACGCCGACAAAAGCCCTCACGCCGACGAGCCCCACTTGTACTCCACTTCAACATCGACGGAAAGGAAAAAATTTTGAAACCCGACGAGCCTTCATTGCGATTTCCTTCATTATGATTTTGAAACCCATTTCTTGTACAATGTTGCATGGTCCTTTGATCTTCAATCATTTCAACAACAATAGCTCAATAGACAATCAAAAAAATAACTTTCACCAACTATAACACATATGAAGATAATTCGGTGGTCATAGACATATTTATTGCTTGGAAGGAAAAGAAGGGGCGGCTCTTTATATGAGCAATAATACCATCTGTTAGACATCGCTTTCACTAAATTTTGACTTTTAAAAAAAAAAATTGTAAAAATGCGAACTTGGCATGAACTCTACTGGAGACCAATGAAAATTAATAGCCGCATGATAAAATGAAGAACTTAATATCCGAAACAATGAAAGATGACCGAGCAATGACTTATAAAAAAAAAAAAAATTGTTAATTTATACTAGCAGACCGGGCAATGAACATACACTGCCAATGGAATAAAAATCAATGAAAAGCACCACAAACATTAAACATTAAAATGGAACATTAAACAACTCGTACTTCACTGAATGCGAGAGGCGTATTTTGGAATGGGTGTCGAGTAGGGAACAAATACAATCGGTTTTAAACAACGAAGACAATCAGAAAATAAAGTAGAAGAACAGAGAGGTGTAGAGTTTACCTTCCGTCGAGCTTCCATCTAGGTTGGTTTGCTTGAGGAAATGAGAGGTTTTTCTAAGATTATTTTTTGGGTTTATAGCATTCCGTGGGAGAGGAAGGGAGGGGGTGATGTGGTCGATTCTTTGGTGCAGGACTAAGTTTGATATAATGAGAGGGAAAGAACGAGAGGGAGGAAGGGTGTTTACGTGTGGAGAAAGGAAGTGAAAAAGGTAATTGTATGTTTTGAGATGTAGACTTACTTTTATTGCTTTCCTTACATGTCATGCTGTGATTAGGTTGGTGTGAAAAGTGGATTTATACTCATCCGGCTGGAAGTTTTTCTCATTCTAAATATCATCTTTATGCAATTAGAATTAAATTCTCTAGAAAATAATTAACTATTTGCAATATATCGGTCCTATAATTAATTTGAACATTTATGACACTGAAATATAGAATGCAACTCATACAACAAGGTATTAAAAGGAAAAAGTAAAGATTTTATATAACTAGATATATATTGTTTGTAGCAAACTTCCGTGGCAGCGTTTGTAGTCCAACGGTTAGGATAATTGCCTTCCAAGCAATAGACCCGGGTTCGACTCCCGGCAGACGCATTTTTGTTTCTTTTTTACAACAAAAACTGCCGTCTTAAAAAAGAGAAACGACGTCATTCCAAGCACCGCCCCCACCGAAGAGATATTTAACGCGGGAAAAGTTAAACAAACCACAGCCTCAGAGCGCACGTTTTCGTCAAACACGTTTGCCGTTAAAAACAAAAAAACGTGGTGGCTTCCTTCATTCGTGTGGTTGAGTCACTCTTCTTCCAACTCTAATACATAATCTCCACCGCACGTTCGCCCACTCTCGCACATAGCTCCCGACCACATTTGATGGCCGGCACGAGCGCCTCCTCCTTCACTCCACACGTAATCGGATCCACCGTCTTCGAACTTTCCAGAATTAACCGCACCGCAGCTCCGTTTTTGGTCCGGATCTCTGCCAAGGCCAATGGATCCCCCACCTGCAACAACGCCCTTGCCGAGGGTCCCTCTTGCATATTCGTTGGCCCTATCGAGACCGCCAGCCAAGAAACCCTAGAAGCTCTTTATCGTCAAGTAGGTTACGGTGGTTCTCTTGATTTCTTAGTAACTTATTTTTTTTTATTACTGACTCTGGTTGTGTTTGGTTGCCCGAGAAAATGTTAAGGAAATGAATTTCAATCTTTTGATATAATTAGCGATTTATTTGGTGCATGATTCCTCATACCTACTAATGTTATTTGCAATTTAATTCCTGCGAATTTCATTTTTTTTTGTGGTTCTTGATTTCGCTGTGAAGCTCAAATGCTGAATTTGCCTGTAATTGATGTAGGCACGGGACGCGTATTACAGCGGTGAACCTTTGATAGTTGATGACATGTTTGATAGAGTAGAGGCAAGTTTCATACGCCTTTCTAGTCAATTGGAACTGAATTCATTTGGTCTATACACTGTGCTCTTATGTGGCTAATAATTATAACAGTTAAAGCTACGGTGGTATCGTTCGAAATCCATTATCAAGTACCCTCGTTGTAGTCTTAGGCAGCAATCAACCTATGCAGATGCAGAGGTAATTCTCCATAGAATCATTTATTCATGTTTGTGAATCTTGCAATATTTTTTTACTGCACTTCTCTTCTTTTTACTCCTAAGTAAATATTGAATGGTGTCAATATTATTCCTCCTGTATGGTTCTAGGAAAGTAAAATGGAATTTATTTCCAAAGGGGCAGTAATGACCTTGTATTTTCTGTTTTGGCTGACAAAAAGAAAATTATTTTCCTTTGATGATTTGCTATGACCCATCTGGTCAATAGGAAACTGAGTTTTTATACAGTAGCATATACGACATATTGGCCGGGATAATTTATTTTGGTTGGTGCTTAGGCCCTTGGGTTTTCTCCCACTTGAATATTTCGTGACATGGTTGTAGGACAGGAAGATCTATCACAGGTTTTTGCGTTAGCGAGCATATGGATCCTGTTTCTTGCATTTGGCAGTTCAGCATGTATGGTGCCTATAATATACACAGTTGGCCTAGCTTATCAAGATGCATACAGTTCAGGATCTTTTTACAGCAGTCAAGCACCTGTATTGGAATTTCTTGCCACGTTGAATGGCATTCTTTTTATGGCATTGGGTTCTGTGATTGGCTACCCAATTGCGTCAGCTTCAGGTAATACATTATAACGTGTAGATCCTTGCATAACAATTCCGGGAAAATAAAAGGCATTTTAGTTTTTTTTTATCGGTAAAAAAAGAAAAGAAAAGGCATTTTAGTGCACCTGAATATTAGAGCTTTTTCAGTGGGGACATTAATTATTTGGCTTTATGGATCAAACCTAGAATTTGGATAAGAATACCTTCAATTTGGTTCTTGCTATTGCTGCAAATGTTATCATTACTTACGCATCCATTTCCACAGTTAAAGTGCTACAAGGCCTTTGGATGAATGACTTGGTAGCACTTAAAGGGGCATGCCCAAATTGCGGGGAGGAGGTCAGTCTATCATATGTTGTATTAAGCAAAGTTCCCTGAGGATTTTTGTTTTAATTTTCTTTTCCCTATAATCTATATTTATCTTGTCCATTCTATGTTTCAGCTTGCATTTATACACTTTCAATAACTTTATTAGCATTTTCCTGCAGGTGTTTGCATTTGTGAGACCAGACCAGTGCAATAAGAGTCCCCATAGAGCTGATTGTCATGTTTGTGGTTCCTTGTTAGAATTCCGCATCAAGGTTGAGGTAATCTAAATTGCTTCTATTTCTTGCTGTAAAAACTTTATGCAGCACAAAACTGAAGTTTTATCTTGTTGTGCAGCTAATGAAAAACTGATAATTAAGATGACAATCTTCATATTGAAGAGGATTCTCTCTTTAACAAGTTAAAGAAAGTCAGATAAAGAACCTCAGAGTAATTGTTATTTCCTTCTATGTCCTGTGCTCAGTTCTGGAAGTTGTGTTTCTAAGCTCATACGGTTCAAATACTTGTATAAAGAGCAGGTTCACACTGTTCAAATGCTATGCACTGTCAGATCTCGGTGTTGAAACTGTCTTCACAAGCTATTGCTATTTTAGCGGTTTACATATTTATTCATGCTAGTGATCTATTTTTTCTATCTAGCAGAGGGACACAAAAAAGGATTTTTCTTTTATCGGTTTAAATGATACTTTGATCTATTGGTGTACCTGTTTTGCTTCATGTGGATGTCGTCTTTATTGACCATCTCTTGTCTCGTATATTCATTGATTGTGCAGCAATCAGCTTCAAGATTTGGTAGAGGTTGGGTTTATGGCCGCATATACCTGGTACGAAGACGCAGAAACCGGCAGAGTTGGCTCTAAGATCTCTAACTGGTAGATTTGGTCTCTGTATAAATCGCACTGGTCACAACTCCTTTTCATTTTTAGGGTGTGACATGGTGGTGATAATCCTAACAAAAATTCATTTGCTACAAGTCAATAGCTAGAATTTTTGAAAATAGAATAAAGAATGAGACGACTCCTATTTATATTTGGTTCTTGAAGTGCCCACAAGATTGTTAAATACTATACATATATTTAGAATTGAGGAGCGGATTGATTGATGTGTTCAGTTGTTGGTATTTGGTTCAATTTTTCCTTTTGACGCATGTTATAACATCCGAATTAAAATGGTAAAAAAAGAAATGGCTGTTTCAGAGTCCAAGGAATTCAAAATTACAGTCATCACGAGATGCTCGGTTGGCCTGACTGGTTTGGTAACCCATCAATCGCTCGGGTTGAATCGGGAAGCAGTGAACCTTCTTACTTACGAAATGCCATTGACTGTAGAAAGCAAGAGTATTTTGGGGGATATATCATATTACTACTCTATTGTCTCGATTCCTGGAATCAGGAATCGCGCATATTTAAGAAAGAAAAAGGTGTTGTGGGCGCTCACAAATTGTTCAATCTATCGAGCCATTGGAAACTTGAAAGCCGACCTGCAAATGCTCCTCCGTTTTTTAGTCGGCTACCCTCACGAATCGAAACAAACTTCGGATTTGCAGCAATGTCGAAACAAACAAAAAGAAGATAAAGCAGGGGGGAGGTAGGAACATAAGAAAAGGAAGCATACATACAATTGACAGAATATCATCACAAAGTTCATGACAAACCAATAAAACAAGCCTGGTCTGAACTTGAAACTAGTGGACTTTGTACTTGCAAAAACACAAGCCACATTTAGGAAATATCGTGTGCTGAGAGAGAGAGAGAGAGAGAGAGAGAGAGAGCACATTTCACAGTAAAACCACTACAATTTGCTCGAGTACTGTTTTCAGTTTTATAATAATCAATTGTGTGGGCCAAAAAATGCAATACCCAATGAGATGTTAATGAAGCAATGCTTAAATGTTGTAATCAACAGTAGAATGCAAATTATATAAGTCAATGAGAAATTTTCTCCTTGTTCTCAGGGCATAAGCCAGAGTGTCTTATGTAAACGAGTCAGACTGCTCATACATCACTTGTGACACAGGTGGTAGCTGAATCGATGGTAGCTAGCCAATCAGAAGTGAGCCAAGCTGTATACAAGAATCCAAGCAAGCTGAAAACAGAATGGAGAGAGAATTGTCAGGCATGGATGCGCAAGATCCTCCTCTCCCTCTTTTGAGAGAGAGAGAGAGAGAGAGAGAGAGAGAGAGATCTCGAAGTACCAGAAAGAGAGTAATGGAAGCAAAAAGTCCTTCCTGGAGGAGGGCTCCATGACCACCAAAATCTTCTTCATCAATCTTTAAAATCATTGCATAATAACCATATATAATCCCAGAGGAAATCAAAAGGAATCTGCAAACCCCAAATTATCAAATAAATTTCTTCAATGATATGATCAATGGAAGTATAATTAAATTTCAGTTATGTCGATCACAAGAGCTGGCAATACCATCCACCTCATCTGCATATACAGATACCATTGTTTGCTTCAGTTGAGATCTTTCACAGAAAGTGGTTGAAAAGAAAGGGCATCCAACTCAAATCAAAGTTGGGGAATATTAATTAATCCATCTAATCTGGATATAAAGAGATTTTGTTTTTATTTTTTTCTTTGGATCATCAGACATAGAGAGATACTAGAAGGCCACAAGTTGAAACTTTGGTTCTCAGCAGTGTCCACACGGTACTAAAATGAATTTGTTTCCTTTTAGGGAAAGCTTAAACTGCAAGAAGTGACAGTTTCCACATTTTATGGCATTTCCCATATTTCAAGAGCTCAGGTTATCAACTATCAAAGTCAGAAAGTCAACTGATAAAACCCTTGAAAACAAAAATGTGATTCCGGAACTCCGGAAGACATTTCTCCAGAAAGGGGAGCAAACCACCACTTCCATTATACACCAAGCATGTGTTGTAGAACAAACTTCACCTAAAAGGAAAAAAACCCCATGATTTTGGAGGTCTAGAGTCAACCTCCAAAATCTAACAAGCGGCAAAATATATAGAAGATTCAACGACATTGGGGGCCTAGAGTCTAGAGCACACTGTATTTTGTAGAAAACATTGAAAGCTAACTTCCAAGCCACTCACCAGATAAGGTCTTGTGGACAGCAAATGTTGAACAGATTTCCAAACCGCAATTCAACTTTTTTTTTTCTTTTTTTGCTCAGTAAAACACAATTCACATTTAAAGCACATGTAGTTCCAATTTCCTAAATGAATATCTAAATTTGCATCCTTGCTGTTTAATATGTAAATTATGATTCGCATTGAAAGTTCCTATAAAACCATTCTGTCTCCACTGCAATGATGGCGTGAAAATGGGGAAAGAGTGTAGGTTGGCAGAACAGCAAGTGAACTTCTTAACAAGTGTAGTATCCCAACCCTTCAAAACCTCATGCAGATGATCAAGTCCATGGAGGCAAAGCAGCTAATGTGGAGGGAAACCACTCATTCCACAATGAAAACAGGCAATCATTTACTATAAATCCATACCTCAAGCACACGATCTGGTTAGGACATTATTGATTCAGTTTCAAGATTCCCCAAAGCCTTTGCTTGAGAGGGTACACCAAGATAGCTTTATGCATACAAAATTCACGTAAATCCTATATGTGCCAAGTTGACAACAAACTTCAATTATTCCCAATTCTATACATCCATCTACTGAAAAGCACAGGTTTAACTACAAGTCTTCTGTTATATCATACATACCTTTTTTTTTTATTGGCACCGGGTGCCCGGGAACAGCATCCCGACTAATCCCTAGTTAATGTTGTTTATGATACATACATTATTATGTTTGAGATAATTTTTTAACCTATAAATGTCCATCCAACACCACCAACACGAAATTCATAAAAGCTTACAGAATATAGAAGTTTCTCTTTGCCTGTGAAACTTTGCTTCGATCAAAATTAATGCATGGTTGCATCTAAAGACGTAATTCATATGACTATGTGTTAAACATCGCAACCTCCACCTTTAAAAGTGAACAACAAGTGACTGATCAGAAAAAGGGGAACAACAAGCGTCTCCAGTCTCCAACAGAACTTTAGTCCCCCCCCCCCAAACAACAAAAAAAAAAAAAAAAAAAAGAAATAAAACCTAAAAAACCCAACCCCTGAGTAGGGGGCAAAATAATGAAATGTCGCTGAATGTTCACGTAATGTAAGAGGTCAACTCTTGTAATGTGAAGCTTCTCCAACACAGAATGCCTGAGCTCTATCCTGAATTATGACAAAATCTGACTTATCCACTGCATGATACACATGCACCAAAAATTTAGGAAAAAAAAAAGTGAATCAACACTGGCGGCCAAATATACCCAGAGATTTCTGCCCAGGATCCAGATGTCTCTTTCGGGAACTTTTGCATAATGAACAAGGCCGATAGAAAATCCTCCTATCTATCATCAAGGTTAAATATGATCCGCATAGCTACGAACTACAAAATAATAACCAATGGATATGTCATCCACAAGAAGATATTCTCCACAACAAACAAAATGAGGGTACGGCAGGTTTGTCTATTGGAGTAAATCCAATGAAAATGTTAAGAAATTGCTATTGAGTCTTTTATTCTTTTAAAATTTTAAAATTGATATCAATAACACAAACTTGAAACACAATTCCATCCAAAAAATGAAAACAAGCTTTATCTATATGAACTAGTGAGCTGAAAAGGGGGGAAAATGAAAAAGAAAGGAAGAACTGTAATATAAACGAAGAGGTAGCTGCCACTTTTCTAATAAATAAAACAGCTTAAGAAAGTGCAAAAGCATCAACTTACATGACCAGCCATACACCCCCAACTAAAGGTACAGCACCCCATAGTAGCCCACAAACAAGGGCCACCACTTGTCGAATCCAATGTAATACGTCTCCCAATTGATCCTGCGAGCAAATGGAGTGCAGAAAAGCTAAATCATCGAATTCTAAACTCAAAGTTACCATATCGCATCGCCACACCAACTCAACTATAAAACTCGGTAGCAAATAGTGATCTTTATCTGTATCTGAAAGTGGAATAGTGGGATAAGTTGCCCATGGAGCAAGCCGAAGCTATAAAGTTGTTCTAGCAGTTTCCGCTCACTGAATTCTCGTTTTCCTATGCTCAAACACTTGTACGGTGTGCTTTTTATATTAAATCAAGTAAAATTTTGAAAGCCAAATTCAAAAAAGAAGAACGTAAATGCTGATGCTGCCTTTGCAAGCCGCAAAACACATCGTAGAAAAGAATCAAACACTCGGAATCTTACACCAAATAGAGGTTTTAATTTCTATGTATAAGAAAAAAAACAGTAGGATTTCAAGTTTTCCTTCAAAGTAAAATACCTTGTCCCAGGAGGCTTCCGGATCCAACAACTTGGCGAATTTGAACGGTGACAAGTGACCGTTCTGGTGTTGCGGTTGAACATTGAATTTGACCGATTTCCCTTCTTTCATTCCGATATAAATTTATTAAAAAACACACACAAACAGACGAGGCCAAATTCCAAAGTTTCAAAAGGGCTTTGATATGGATTATCAGTAAATTGATGGTTCTTGGCTTCAAGCTTTGTGGCTCAGCGCGGCAAGGGTGAGAATTCGGAGCACGTTAGGGTTTTACAATTGGAGTAGAAACAGAGCGAAAAAAGGAGCACTGAACCGTGGAAAGGAATGGTTGAAGCTGATAAACTGTAAAATAAAATAAATAAGAAGAAAAGGCTGTTTGGATCTCTTGATGAGAGAGTTCGTGATTCGTAAAAGAAAAATTGGAGTTGCACTGGACTGCACGTGTTCCACTCTTCCCTGTAATTGGCAGCCCGACATGGAGCTCTTTAGAATTTTTTACTCGTTTTATTAAGCGAAATTTTCTGTTTAATGTTATAACTTTTCTTATTATAATTTTTTTTATAATAAACTAATTAAATTATTTGTGAATAAGTTGGAAAATTTTAAAAAGATAAATGAGATTTTATGAGTAAATTCATGTTTGAATAAAATTTAAATAATAAAATTCATTTAATTAATATTTGTCTCAGTTCGATTCAATTACAGTTTACAAATATACATTACTCCTATACTGAAAATAGTCGAGAAAATCATAAATAAACTATAAAAAATATATATATATTTAAATTCTATATGGGGATTCGTGTCCTAAATGGATTGCTCATTATTGACCAACCGAGTTACAGCTAAGGCCTGCTTTTCTAGACTTAACAATCTAATCACTTCAATTGTTTTTTGTGACATTAATTGGCCCAACTAATTTCAGTGTACTATCAAATTTTTTAATAAAATAAGGGTGATGCAACATCTCCGCTGAGGCTCCCGTGGGGAGTGTAGCACACATTTTTAATGTGTTTTAAAAAAAAAAATTATATAATTTTTTTAATATTTTTAAATATTTAAAATATTATTAAAAAATATTTTTTTAATTAAAAAGTAAAAAAAATATATTAAAAAATATTTTCTTAATCACCAAATAAAATAAAAAATATTTTTTTATAATTTTTTATTTTACTTCATAATTAAGAAAGTACTTTTTAATAATATTGTAAATTTTTTTATTTCTTTTTAAATATTTAAAATTATTAAAGAAATTATAAAAAAAAAAAACTTTAAAAAATATATAAAAATATATATATTAAACTAGAGCGGAATACAGAGCGGGACACGGAGCGGTGGCTCTATCATTTCTCATAAAATAATTAGCGTGATTCTTTTATGGGAAAAATACTCTGCCGCTTAGTTTGATTGTTATAGTCGACCTGGTTAAAATTATTATTTTTTATTTAATAGTTAAGAAAATAATTTTAAGTGTTGTATTGTATTTTTTTATTTTTTAAAAATATTTAAATATATTAAAAAAATATAAAATGACAAAAAAAAAAAAAATCCCTGGCGGCCGAGCATTTCCTGGGGGGCAGAGTAGCCTTACCTTCTTTTATACAACTAAAAGTTAAAATAGCAACGTTAAATTAAGATATAAATTTAAATAAATCAATTTTATACAGACTAATCTTAAATATAAATCTTAATAGTGTGAGCTATTTTAAAAATAATAATGCACAAAATTTATCTATTTAGGACGTGTAGATATCATTTGTCAACATGATATAACCATACTTTTAACTTATAAAGTATTTATAACTTTGTATTAAAAAAACAATAGTTCTATATACAACCGCCGGTTGCACAACTGGCGTGCAACCGACTTTGCCACGTCAGCTATTACTTAAAAAAAAAAGAAAAAAAAAAGAAAAAAAGAAAGAGAATGGATGATATACAAAAAGGGAGAGAAAATGAAACTTGCCTAAAGCCAAACCCCTGCTGCCGAACCTAGAGAAAATTCCTCCGCACGATTCCGATTGAAGTCGCCGTCGTGGGCTGAAGAGCCGGTTGTTGTGGTCGCCGTTGTCACATAGTCCGAAACTGAGCCACCGTCGACGTGGGTCTGCCTTGATCATTTGTTTCTCTGCCACATTGAGTGAGTCCCCGTCGCCCACTTCCACTGCCACGTTGAGTGAGTTGCCGTCGCCCACTTTCTCCGTGTTGAAGTATTTGCTAGATTTCTAAATCAAAAGCTCTCTGTAGAGACCCAAGTTTCTATCTTTTAGGATACGTTAATAATAAAGTAAGAAATGGATTTGATTTTGTTAATATTGCTACTTTGGAAACTTTGCAAAATCTAATTCTACTTTCCATCGGAAAGGTTATGCCCAGTTTTAAACTTGTTTATGAGATGAATGGAGACAAATTCTTTGAATTTGAAAAAAAGGAAGGATTTACAGAGTCTGAAATGATTTTGAAATTCACTCTTTTTCTTTATTTTTTTAGGGCTATGCTTTCTTTCTTTTGCCTAGACATTGGTTTTCTCATACTTTTTCTTGCTTGTAGCAAATAGATGGGATCAAACCTTTCACAATGTCTGTAATGAGACTTGTTTTGGATATATGTTACACTTCAAGTTGGAAATCCCTTTTTGTTTGTTTTTTATTTTTTATTTTTGTTTTTTATTTTTGTCAAGACTAAATGATCAATGTTCAGATCAAAGGTTGGAACTCTTTACACTTTAGTAGCATCCTTACTAGTTAGAAAGCTATTCCAGATCGAGCCTAATCATGAATATGCATGCATGCAAGAGTTTAATTATCACAAAGTGAAATCGGTGCAGGGAATCAAATGTTAGACCTCAAGACAAGTACTTTGAGCCATATATGATAAACTGATATCAATCTTATCAATGGCATGATAATAATACTAACTTTGATGGATAAGAATAATAATGGGTACAAGTCTCATATATTTAATTATATTGTGTTTATATATGAAGACCACTTGAACCCATTATAACTTTTTTGTTTTTAAGAAAATTGTCAATATTAAAATGTATGTTCAAAAGATCAGAATCTCAAACATGATCATGCATAGTTGATCAATTGAATTAAGTTTTGTCATTAATTAGAATAGGCCAACACAACAATTTTTGTATTAACAATAAATACTTCCACTTATATATGGAACTGCTTTTGAGAATTAATTAGAGATGCATGCTACTTCCATGCAACAAGTTGCTAATAATCAATGATGTGCTTGTAAGAGATTAGTTCCATTTCTAATCAACCCCCAAAATGAAAGGAGAATTGACTTTTGTCACACACAGTTTCTATCATGTATATATATAAATATATATATCTACTATATACGCACCTATTATGTGCATGAATTTTAAGAAATAGTTATTTGCATCCTGGTGCTTTGTGTGGACTTCATGGTGAAGAAAGTGAGCTGTTCATCCAAATTCTAATAGGGTGTACTTTGGAAAATATTGGTATTTCAAAAATTTGCATGTTGATTTAAGTAATTGAGAACTTGGAAATCAATGTTACAATCCTAAAGGGCAAAGTGTTTAGTAGTGAAAAATTTTTGATCAACAAGCTTGGTGTGTTGCATGTACCTTTAAAACAACTATAAATAATACATATTAGATTCTAAGTAATAAAAGAAGCAATTTGAATGAGAAGCAACTTGTTGATTTTCAAGTAAGTTTGAGTGATTTGCTTTAGTTTTTGATCATGTAAAAAATCCTCAGAAATAACTCTTGAGGTTTTCTGGTTTGGGGACTTCACCACACATCATCCTTTTTTTTTTTCTTTTTTTTTAATGAAGAATATTACAAGCAGAAGGGAGGTGGTAAAGAGAAATAGGTGGGAAAGCACGCTATCTAATTCTATGTTTTTTGTATCACATGTGTCTGATTTTTATCTATAGTCTTTGTTTCGGGTTATTATGGCCCAAACTTATCATGTTTTGGTGTTACATAGATTTTAATGTGAGAAATTATACAATATTGCTATTGACAAGCTGCATCTGTCTCATTCTCAGCATGGAAAAAGGAAAAGAACATCCATTTACCCCAAGACCATCTAGCTCAAATCCCTCATCTGCGATATGTTATTTTATGTAATATATCAATAACTTTAGATTCGAGATCATCATCTTTATTTAAAAAATATAATGAATAATTTTTCTAATAACATTTTAGGACATACCATCAACTTCTCCAAATATCCCAATGCGCAGTTACTATGGACCAGTGCCTGGGTCATCACCTGCTCATCTGTCATATCCCGCTGCTAACTAATATCCAATCAACCTACAGGTAGTGAGAGACTACTTTTTCGATGAATTTAAATAAGTTAGTATTTTTAAGAGTTTAATTCTTTGCGTATTGATATTTTTTTTGCTAGAATGCTTGTTACCCAATTCAACAAGGCATGGAAGGCCAATTATCTCACAGAAATACAAGTTCTGTTACAAGCAGATTTATTGGTATGGAGGATAATAGATCTGATGTTGGGGATACTGAATCGCCATGTACAACCTCTAGAGTTGAAGAAATTAATGTAGAGGATGTACAAGGTGCAGAGGAAATCAAGTTTGGTATAGCTGGAACATCTGAGAAAGTGTAAATGGATGGCGATGATGAGCCCCACTTAGGGATGGAATTTAATTCCCTAGAAGATTTAATGAGTTATTATAAGGAGTATGGTAAAAAATGCGGGTTTGAGGTGATGACGAAAATGAGTGAGAGGGGACAGGATGAGACCGTTAGATATGTCACCATTGCCTGTGCTCATGGTGGGAAGGCCCGGCCTAGGATCTTGAATGTTGCCAACCCACGACCGACAACAAAGACGGAATGTAAGGCAAAAATTAATGCCTTAAATGTAATACCCGCATCCTACTACGTAGGTTCTTACGTCATCTCTTTAATTTAATTTCTTAAGTTAAATATTTTGAGGTAAAGATTTTTATGATTTTAATATTTATCATTTTATTTTAAGATGTGTGCTCTTATATATATATTTTTTTTATGTGGGTCATTAAAATAACCTAAGGGAAATATTTTTAGATCTTATAATGTATTTACCTTAAACCTCTACCTTTTTATTTAATTGAAGAAGTGGCCCAAACCTTCTCCACCATAGGATGAGCATCTAAAGTAAAATATCTTCTAGGCTTGATCTCCACCGTTCATTCATTAGCTTCCAAAGGAAGCTTTGACTAGATTGTACATCAGCCGACCGACCCTTCTCCCTCAAGTCAATCGGGTCTTTCTCTTCTTCTTTTCCCACACGCCATATTCGGTTCCAGAGCAAGCAAAGGGAAGTCATCTTCAAGCTAACTTCGGCCACTCTTAAACCCCACGAAGAAGAAACCCTCACGGTTTTCGATCGACCATACCTCCGTTTCTCCAAGCCGATTCTCCTCTCTTTCTCTAGCTTTGAGTCCGGTTGAATCTGCTTCAAGGAGGACGAAAGTTGGCTCGGTTTCTTGGATTTCTCCTCTTCCTCCGGCTCATAACTTGTTAAGCTAGGTAATACTCCGTTTCTCTTGATTTCTTGTGAGATCTACGATTTTTATTAGTGGGTTAAGAAATTTTAGTTTGGGGTTTCGGAAATTTCTGGGTAAGCCGACCCATATGAAGTGTTTTCTGATGCCGATTTCCTCTTTAGTTTTCCTATTTCGTGTCTTATTTAAGTGAAGTTGAATGGAGAGGAAATAATGTGGTGTGTGTATACCGAACTGTGTTAGGTTTTTCTGGAAATTTCCAGTTGTGTGTGCGTGTGTATGATGCTCTGTTTTTGGAGTTCCAGCCGTGTGTTCATGTGTGATGATGTTCTGTTTTTGGATCCCAGCCATGTGTGCGTGAGTGTGTGCTCTGTTCCAGCCGTGTGTTTGCAAGGCACCATGTGATAGTTTCCTTGCATTTTCATCAAACTAAGCCATGATTTAAATTCTAGTTAAGCCATCCCGTTATGTGTTATATATATGGAGTTAAAGTTATGATTTTCAAGCATGTCTTTCCTATTGGAATTATGGCCTAAGTATGCTTATAGGGATTTTAGTTTAAACTAGTAAGTTACCTTGGAAACTTGATTTGCCAAGTGCTATACCCATGCTTTATAATTTGTTTTGAAATGATTTCCTAAGCATTTTATATCCTTAATATGGTTTAATTATGTAGTTGAAGTTGGGTTAGTTAAAGGATATTTTAAGAACGTGAAAGCACTAAGCCTATGGGCTGCCCAATGATTTTCAGATTTTAAATACTTCCTCGGTACCTTTCCCTTTTATTTAAATTCCTACCCAATTGTGTGTTTTAAACTCATGATTTCAACACATCCTTATGTGGTAAACAATATTTCTTCTAAAGGGACAACCAATGGGTAGTATGTTGTTATGAGTCTCTTTAAATGGTATAGGATGAGGGTTTTAATGTAGTGAGCTATCATTGTGTACGTTGGGTAGATAAACGGGTTAAAGAAACGCTTAATTCCAAGGTTTGAAATTAAGTTAGCACGTAAGAGTATTGATTAGTTTAGTTCCAAGTAAGGTGAATGTTAATGAGCCTATCTTATCTTATTGAATAGGAATTTGTTTTCAAGATTCGAAGAAAGCTATTTAGATAAAGCTCTCAGGTAAGTAGCTATGACCATGCTCCTTACGCAAGTTCCCTTATGAAATGATGTTTCTTTCTTTTCTCAAATGCTCGTCTAAAGATAGCGTAAGGATGAAAATATATTATGTATAAGCCCTTCTTGATCGCCCCTGTTAAGCACCACAATACTTATAATTGTGTGTATGGTATAAGGTAATGCATCATGAGATTCTTTATGCATGCTCTCGTTTAATTAGCTAATATCTTATTTAATTATATAGCATGACATGAATCCTTTTATAATAGCATGTGCATTAAGAAAAGATAATGAAAATGAAAGAATGCAAAGAAAGGAAAGAATGAAATGAATGTTCAATGCAAGAATACACATAATGGCCACTAAAATGAAGACGGGGTACCCAAATAAATGAATGGGCAGATGGCAATGCCGGGTAACAGTATCTGGTAGTGCACCCAGTACTGCACCCTAACGGAATAGGATTCCAACCCGCGGCCACGGACGAATCCATTGGTCCAAAAGACCGCTAACCCTAGCATACGGGGCGTAATAGTGTGCAATGGCCTAAGAAAGTGAAAAGATAACAAGCATAGAAAGCATGTTTAAGCATGAAAGTATAGTTTAATTCCTAGGGATGTTTTATGCATAAAGACATTGTTAAGAACTTGAAAATGTTATGTATGCATGTGTTCAAAAGAAAGATTATGTGGTTAATAAGTTGACGGCTTGGTGTACTACTTACTGAGTATTAGACTCACTCTTGTGTTTATGTTTTAAACGTCCAGGTAATGAAGAAGGAACTGCGGAGCTGGGCGTTGGGCGCTGGTGAAGAGGGAAGGTCTGATGCTTAGTGTTTTCCCCGTTCGTCGTTGTTAGTGCCTTGATTATGGAACTAGGATGGGTCCCATGTTAGGGACATTTTATATTATTTCCTTTAAACAATGTGGTTCTTTTGTGTATGTTGTAAACTCTACGGTGGGGTGATGGTAAGGGTGTGACCTCTATGGAGGGGTGATGGTAACCCCTCATATTAGGGCTTGCCACCTTTCTTTTGGCTGTATCGTAGGGACTGAGTCCCTTTTTATGTTGGGAACTGTTTATGCTGATGTTTGAATGATGGAATCTGAGAGTCTCTTTCTTTTAGAATGTTGAATCAACTGCCTATTAGGTGTTCTACCCCTTTGATTAGAAACCCAGAGTGCAAGTATGTCATGTCCGCGCGTATCTCAAATTACTACCATAGCGTAGGAGAAGAAAAAAAAAAGAAAAAAAAAAGAAAAGAAAAATATATAGACATAAAAAGAAATAAATACATATATATAAACACCTCGTAATATAAAGAAAAGGAAAAATGAAGAAGAAAGTAAGCGTCCCGCCTCGCCCTGTTCTTCTAGGGCAGGGTTGTAACATTAAAAGCTGATGATTGAAAGTTTCAGCTGACAACAGTTCACAATATCGACAACCACGACCTCAGTCCAAAGAAATCCCGCTCTTCTTTCGATGTAATAGAGAAGTGAGTGAATCCGTTAAAAGAGTCTTATATATGAATGATTTGGCAGGAATCCAAATGAATAAGAGTTTCGACTCTCTTGTAGTTGGCGTGGGTGGTTTTGAAAACCTCCCATTTCTAGAAAAGAATTGTCGTAACTACATTGACAAGGCACGACATCTACGACTGGGCGCAGGTGATGCTGGAGTTCTTCGAGACTACTTTTTACAGATGCAGTACAAAAATTCAAAATTTTTTGCACTGATGGACTTGGATGATGACGGCAGGTTAAAGATTGTATTCTGGGCGGACCCCAATAGCAGAGCAGCCTACCAATATTTCGGTGATGTGGTCACTTTCGACACCACATACTTGACGAACCGATATGGGATGCCCTTTGCACCATTTGTTGGTGTAAACCACCACGGGCAGTCAATTTTGTTGGGAGCTAGCTTGATTTCTTCTGAGGATACTGAGACCTTCATGTGGTTATTCCAGACCTGGTTACAGTGTATGGATGGTATCTCGTCGAAAGCTATTATCACCGACCAAGACAGAGCCATGAAAAATACAATTGCAGTTATTTTTCCAGAAAGCCAACATAGATATTGCCTGTGACATATCCTGAAGAAAGTCCCTGAAAAACTTGGCTCATATGCGTCTGTTGAATATTTGTTATAAAATGATTACTTTTGCAGCGACTTCGAAAAAGCACACTGAGGACACAACGACTAAGTTACATGCAATAATTGACTTTTATAATGCGGACCAAGAGCCCCCATCAATAACTCAAAATTACTTAAATGTTGGTGGCACGACAAAGGACACGACTACAGTTGGTAGTTCAACCCAAGTACTAAGTTCACGTGTTGTACGAGGGAAAGGCAGACCCCCATATCTGAGGAGGGCATCCAGGGTGGAAAGAGACATGGGGAAAGTGAAGGAGAAGACGAAGAAAGCGCAGGGAATGGGAAAACGTAAACAGGTAATAATTTGTAATATTACCTTCTTTATTTAAAGTTTATAAATGGTATCTCACAAACTGGTTACTAAATTATTAACGAGATGGAGAAGATACACTTGTCATGAACACTTGTAGGAGGCTATTTGATCCTTCCGATTTGGACGTCTCCAATGTTGGACACTTACAGGTAATATTATAAGTTTATATTTATATTTGAGCTAATGATTTATTACTGTATTTTTTACCAGTTTTTGTCATCATGTTAATCCAGAAAGCATACCAGCTGTTGACGTTAGTGGGACCCAGCCCCGAGAAACTGGACCTCAAAGTCAAGAAAGCGTAAGTGGATCTATGTTGTAACGGTATTTTAATGACATTAGTCAATATCACGTGAATATATGAGTTCATATTTTTTACAGATACAATTAGGGGTGGATGGATCACAACCACGACAATGACACGTTAATCGTGAGTACGTTTTTATTCTAAGTTATTCTTCATCAAATTTTTCTTTGATAATATTACTTGCCTTCTTCTTAAAGTTTGATAATATTATTATTCATCTTATTTTTCCTTGATAATATTATTCTTTGACTTCGATTTGCATGTTTTTTGTACATGTTGTCTTCAATTTGCATGTTTTTTAAAAGTTGATTTTTTACCTCTGCTTGTTTTGCACATGCTGCTGGAAGGTGGAAGAACCCAGAATAGATAGAAGCTATAATTTATTGTCATCAATTTCAACAATTTTCTAGTCTGCCCCTTCTTGATTCTCTGGACAGCAAATGGTTGTTGCTCAACTTGGACCGACTTACTGTTTATGGATTACAAGCAGTTCTGAGTATTTGATGAGCCAAAATGTTATGATGCTGGATTTTGAAGTTTATGTATATTTTTGTATTCTGATGTATCCATCGTGTTTTCAGCAATTTGAAGAATTATATATGATGTATACTGTGAAGAAACCACTAACGTCATGTCTTTGTAAAGAATGATAATAGAGATATTTGCAAGCTATTAAGTCTTATTTGAAACCAAGACCCAGGTATCATTCTCAATGCTTCTTTTTACCAGATTATACGGCCATAGACTAAAATGAGTTATAATGCTTGTGCCAACCAATATTCGGGGGGATACATTTTCCAGAAATGTGCAATAAAATTACACCTAAAACCCACATAAACCTTGTTTTCCATGATCTGCTGAAGAGTTTTGAGTGTGTGGAGTAAAGTGTCTTTATAATATCTGTTATATATATGTTCCAACATGTTTTTTTGTACAGCATATAATTCCAACATATAATAGGTATATTCCGAGAGTTCCACCAAACTGGTGACAATTGCAAAATGTAATACAAATATTCCCTGATTTCCACCAACATTTTCAACACATTTCAATCCAGTTCATAAAAAATTCACAACACATTTCAGTACAAAATCAAGCAATAAAACCAGTAACATGCACGAGTAGCAACACAAAATCCAAAGCTCATCAAATGATACTTCAATAAGCTACCATTAATGTTGTACAATTCTTCACAGGGATTCAAAACAAGATTTCCTCTGATAGCCCAAAATAGAAAAACAAACTATACAGCAATGCCCAAAATATAAAAGCAAAAATTATACACAAAATGATTGCCTCGAGACCCATCTTATAAGGTAGATGGTCTCTTAAACCAGCCAACATGAACCTACTGACTTTTTACATGGAATTTATCCAAACCAAGCAAACAAGATAACAAAAGTTACAACCCAATATAAAAACAACAACTTATGCTTTTCCTTTTTTAGTTTTTTCACTATCTCTCTAACTTTATCTTCCCTTTTTCGAACGGCTATTTGGCGCTGTAATACATCATCCCAAGTCTTCGAAGCATCTGTCTCTCTTAATTTCCAGTTCGCCTCTAGCAATTCTATTATATCCGCCTATACAAAAAATTCACACCGTGCATCTCCCTGCATGCAGTACAAACTTCCATTTAACAGTGCTTGAATACATCTAAACTAGCAAATTGATATGCAAATATAACAATTATAATGTTGCTTTACCGTTGAATACTTTGGGCAGGCAAAGAATCTCCTTCCAGGATTTTTCTTAGTGTAGGACGTCTTTAGTGGTGTTTTCAAACCATACCAACAAACCAGTGAATCCATATCAAAATCATCAACTAATGATGATGATTGGGATGACGCCATATTCAGATTCTGAAAATCCAAACCATGGATTCCTTTTATTAATCAAACCATGAAGGGAAAAATTAGTAAGTAAAACCATTAGAAAATTAATCCAGCAGTGAAGAAATAGTATGAGAACCAATTGATATATGAATGCTGGCATTTAAATGCTGCTTGCAAATTGGTAAGCAAAGACATTTTCAAAAAAATCCAGCAGTAATGAAATTTCTATGATCATCAAACCCAATTAACACATTGCAAATATCTATTAGATAACTAAGACCTGTAGAGTAGCAAAACTATGTCATGGCTTCATTGTCAGCAAGGCCTCCTCAGCAATCATCATATAGTATTAAATAACATGTATAAATCAGAATCAAATAATAACAATGCAATCAGCATACGAGAGTATAGTCAAAGTCTAAACAAAGTCAGCATAACGACTTTAAAAAATCGATAAATCTAAACCAGCAAATTATACAGAGTCGTACCTTCACCAGCTTGCTTAGTGAGTCTAATTAGATGGAGTTATGACTAAATACGATCAAGTAGGAAAAATATGCTGCAAATAAAATACAGACATGAGTCTTAAAATTGAATAGGAAACATGCTCTACATTGTTTTGAACACTTCATAGAAAAGCGATAGAAGCACTAATTTATAAATATTTTGCCAAAGTCAACCCAGGTAATCACTCCTGCTACTATACTATTTGTGTGAATCAAATTAAGAAATATCAACTCATAATTAAGCTGAAATACATACAAAAAGAAACTAAAGGTAAGAAAGTGAACAGCATGATGATGATCAAGTCGAGCACTCATCTTAAGTCACGACTTAATTAGTTAACATGGTAAGGGATTCAACTCACAAAGAAGAAAACATGTATACATGGAAGATAACTGAGCTAGGAAAATCAGAATAATTAAGCAGTAGGTTACAATATGAAAGAACAATGGTTTCTTAAAACTAAAGTGATCAATATATGAATATAATTAGTATACAATACAGCCACTAGCCGCTTTTCCAATACAGTTAACAACATCCAAATAAGTAAGAAGTTATATGCATGATCAAGCATGTGCGCGCTTACCCCATGATCAACAATATTCAGGTTAGTTCCTCTATGGGCAGATGATGGACAAATTTTTTGAGGTTAGGGTTGTTAGGGTTAGGGGGTTTGGGTTAACAGTTTAAATGTAATTAACAGTTTGATCATGCATATCACTTCTTAATGTAACAAATCAACTAAAATCAAAGCATTGATAAGAAAGCAGTGAAGTCCATTCACAGGGCTAAGACATTAAATTACAAATTAACAGTTTAGTTGCAACATAATAAATTAGCAATGCTTATAAATTATGATACATTAAACTTTGAGATAGCATCAGATTAATTTCTTGTACCCTAGTCCCCAGATAAAACAAAGATAAGATAGTATAACAAATTAACAATCCCTAGTCCCCAAATTAACAAAGATAAGATAGTATAAACCATCAGAGATGTCACTGAAGATGCATACAAATAAGCAAACTTAGAAAAAAAAGTCTACAATTTATACATGCAATGAAGTCCATTTATGAACTATACCTCGATACACTAATTTGAAAACACCAAACTTCAACAAAATCAGCATGACACGAACATGCATACAATGATACACACTAAAATCAAAGCATTGATTACAAGACACTAAATTCCATTCAATCAATTGCACAATATCAACAATATTCGAGTTAGTTCCTCTATGGGCAGAGAATGTTGAGTATTTTTTGAGGTTAGGATTAGGGGGTTTCGGGTTTTTAGGGTTGTTAGGGTTAGGGTTTTGGGTTAGGGTTAGGGTTAGAATTTCGATGCTCTGTGGGCTTCACATTTCAAATCTGGTGTTTGAAGATGACAGGGCTTCGTGGGTTCAAATCCAATTTGTGGTTCGCTGATGTGGTATGAGCCCACAAGTAGAAGGGTTTGTGGGTCTTGGATTCGAGGAGAAGAGGAATAGAAGAGGAGAAGAGGGTTTCAGAAGACGGACAGGAGAAGCCTCAGTGGGTTGTGGTGGAGAAGACGGAGAAGCCTGGAAGACGATGGTGGAGGCGCTGCGCAACCCGCTGACCTGTTTTGACCTTACCAGACCGGATTGAAGCCTCCTTCTTGGGGAAGACGATGGGAGCTTTGGTGGAGAGAAGGGGCTACGTTCGAAGCGGGAGAAAGTGAGAAGGGGAAGTGAAGTGTGAAAGTGAAGTGCGAAAAGTGCGAAAGTGCTGCGGGAGGAAATGATTTTTGAAGTCAATTTAAAACGATGCCGTTTTACGGCCACAGTCAATTTGAATTCAAATTGAAACGACGTCAGTTTACTGGAGTTGGTTGCGTGCCGGTTAGATGAAGCGGTTGTAAGTAGAGTTTTTGTAAAAAAAAAAAGAGTATTTTTACATTCATAAAAGAATTACGCAAAAATAATTTTACAAACTGAAGTGACTTCATCTGATTTGTTAGATTTATTTTACAATAAAAGTAACTTTATAATGTGACGAATAACATCAAATCATGTCAGTTTATAAGATTACTTTTATATAATCCCTTTATGACTAGAGTATTTTTTTTAAAAAAATAATCTTATAAAGAGAGGTTTGGATAAATAAATAAATAAATAAAAACTCATTTTATCTTTTATAATTATTATAATTTTTTAAAATTTTCACATAAAATAAAATAAAAAATTTAATTTTTTTAAATATCTTAATAATTATAATATTAAATAATATTATTATAATAATATTTTATTAACCCATAATTTTCGCCTTAAGTAACTATCCAAATCTCTTACATTTATAATTTTTATTCTTCGTCACCTTTTTCTCATCGTCGTTTCGTGACTTTCGTCTTCGAGTTTCCCATATTCGGAAATTTCACACTCAAGCACCCACTCTCTCTGTCAGATCCTCCGTTGGCCATTTCCGATCTTCGAATTACGGAATAGAGTGGAGAGAGATGGGTAGCCCTAAGAAGCACCAGAGTGAGGGCTTCTTCGCTGCCGTGAGCTCTGGTTCGTCCATCTTCGGCAACGCCATGCATCGATCCGTCAACGGGTATTTGCGTTTCTTTGTAATCCAATCCTTCTCTCTAATTCAACTATACTAGTAGACGTTTTTACGTTGTGATTACTTTTTTTATGGCTCATTTCTTTCTCTCAGACGTTTAATTTGGTATTTCGGAACCTTAATTGTTTTTCCTTCGCATGCTCCTCGTAACTTGTGTGTAATCAATATGAGCTCCTTTTTTTCTTTTTCTTTTTTAATTAATTTTTATTTTGTTTTATTTTATTTTATTTACAACTTTTCAAGGGTGCTTCTATTTACACCTTCGCATGCTCCTCGTAACTTGTGTGTAATCAATATGAGCTCTTTATTTTTTTATTTTTTTTCTTTTGGTGCTTCTATTTATCGTGGTCCGTTGCTCTTAGCCTCTTACACTAAGGATTGTTGTGGTTTGTATGCTCGTGATGCAAATGACTTCTATGATTTTGGTTTGATAATGTCAAAGTAAGCTGAATTTGTTTATGAGATTAGAATTACTTCTTCTGATCAATTAAAAGTGTTCCGTGTTTGTTAAATGTGTGGTGAAATAGACAAATGGATTTTGATACACGTCCCATTGAGCTGAATCTGGGTATAATATTCGGGATTAGTTATGCTGTAAAGTTAAACCGAAAGGGTCTGGCGTCTGGGCATTTGTTACTTTCAAGGGTGATATTAACACTTTAGTTATCTTCTTGGTTACCAGAGAGCCTCGTGGCCCATTGATTGTGTATCAATACCTCAGGTATGCTTAGACTTTATCTGCTTCAAAAGGTGCTATTATGAATGAGAAATATGTGCCTGATCTTCATTCTATGCTTGGTTAGGAGCGATCATGTTGAGATGCTGGCTCATTTGTGTTAATATTGTATTGGTTCTAGGTTGCTTGGTTATGAAGGGGTAGAAGTGATAAATGCAGAGGGTGGCAAAGAAGGTGCAGAGGAGGAAGCTCAGAGAGGAAGATGGAAAACAGAGGTGTTCTTCCTTTCTTGTCTACTCCAACACTCTGTTCTCTCATGTTAATTGGGTTCCTTTGATGGATGGTTTTTTTGGTCTGGCGTTTCCTTTTATATATTTTATGGCTGAATTATCTTGATTTTCAGTTACATCTACGTTCGGAGTGCTGTTAAGAATGTTTTGATTCTGTTTCTTGGTATTATTTGTTTTCTGTAATGACCAGGCGCCATCTCTTGGTCAAGAAGCTTTGAACATATTGGAGAATCAGTTTATAATAGATATTGAGATGGCGTTGTAACTTTGTTTCTTGTTTGGTACCCCACAGTCAATGTGGATGACATGTTTGCGTGACCTTAGAAAGCTATTCGTACTCATGATAGGAATGCATCCCTCCTTCAGTTACTTTTATCAACGTTTAGCTTGTCTTCATACTCAACTAACATAGCTTCATGGCTTCTATATTAGAAAATGAGACTATTCCTGTTCCTCTTTGCTGTTTAAACTTCAGTGAGCAATTGGGAAACAGAGGGGTACGTGTGTGTGTGTCTGTGAGAGAGAGAGAGAGAGAGAGAGGGAGAGAGAGAGAGAGAGATATGAATGGGTTTTTCGATTTTTCAGGGGAAGGAAGCGATGAGGTCTTTGGATTAAACTATACGTCGCAGGGTTTGTTTAGAGGTTACAATTTGTGGCAATGAATGTTTATTTGAAACGGTGAATAAATTTGTCCGACTCTTGTTATAAGTTCGATATTTTATTGCATCCTATCACCGTCTCTAGCGGTTTTGCTGCCAAATCAGACTTTTGAACTCCACTTTTATATATTTATATAGATATATGAAAAGCTTTGGTGAGTTTTTTCTTATTTGTGTGTGTTAGTTTACACTGATAGTGAGATTATTATTTTTCGTCTCCATTAATGCTGATAGTTTGAGACTGCTGTTTTGCATCAAAGGATAGAGACAGCTACTGGAAAATGATGCACAAATATATAGGCTCAGACGTCACATCAACGGTCACACTTCCTGTCCTTATTTTTGAGCCTATGACTATGCTTCAGAAAATGGCAGAGGTTTGTGATTTTTTTCTTTTTGCAGAATTATTCTGTTAGTATGTGTACTTCTTGTGTTGTGTCATTTACAAACTGTGCAATGCCCGTGACAGTTAATGGAGTACGCCTACTTGTTGGATCAGGCAGACGAATGTGAGGATCCTTATATGCGATTGGTGTATGCCTGTGAGTATCCTTTTTCATTGATATTTCACTTTGCATGTGGAAGCAGTGCCTGATGACGGATGGTGGTTTTGCCAATGATTGCAGCATCATGGGCTCTCTCTGTCTACTATGCCTATCAATGAACCTGGAAGCCTTTTAATCCTATTCTTGGGGAAACTTATGAATTGAGTAATCATGGTGGGATTACATTTGTCGCAGAGCAGGTGAGTTGTAAGGGACTTCTATCTAGGTTCTTTCTTTCTGATGCATGCTTAATTTTAAAAAATGCTAATCTCAAACGCATCCCCAACCCCCCCCCCCCCCCCCCCCCCCCAAAAAAAAAAAAAAAGCCTCCAGTGGCATATGTACCTTATTCAACCCTCCTCTATCCTTTTTTCATACTGTCGAGTTTTCAATATTCTGTTGTCTGTATTTTGAATTTTTGACCTTGTATTCCCTTTTCAGGTGAGTCACCATCCTCCGATGAGTGCTGGTCACGTGAAAACAAGCATTTTACTTATGATGTGACATCACTTTTTAGGAAATTCTCTTGATGTTTACCCTGTTGGAAGGTAATACTTGTTTGGTTGTTCTCCATTAATTGTTACATCTTGTTCTGAATTCGTTATGTCATCTAAGTTGTACAGACAACCTTATTGTTTATATCAGAATCAAAAGTGGCTCTAGTATATGGTCAGATGAATGAGCCGCCTGGAGCTCGTGTAGCAGGTTGCTGCATTTAGTTAAAACTTTGTGGAAGTCAAAGGATCTTGTGTTTGTTTTTTTTTTTTTTCATTCTAGTCTCCTTGTAATCTAACTGTAAGTGAGGCTTCATGGTTTCAACTGTTGTATAACATGTTCTTGTCCGACATAATCTAGTAAGTTGTAAAAACTGTAGGTTTCTGTAGCAATTTTAAATAGATAATAGCCGTCCATCACACATCATTTTTATAATTGGTCCAGTGTTGTCAAAAGTGAGCTTAAGCTCAAAGCGGCAAGGCCAAAACGCTCTGCTTATCAGAAGGAAAGCACATTTACAAAAGCGCGCTTGTAGTGTGAGCTTAAAGTGCAAAAAGGCATGCTTTCATAATTAAAATATATATATAAAATGTCATTTCAAGACCTAGAAAATGATGTAAACAAGTATTCTTCAGTATGTAGATGATATTGAAGATCATTTACATACCATAGCTCCACATATATGTCATATGTTCTGTATATGCTTTGAACTCGATATAATAGTCCATGGTATTTGATTGCTTATGTTAGTATAGAAGTTAATACCTACAATTAAAGCTGAGACGTGGCAATCTGTGAAGCTGTCACATGTTTTTTATTAATGTTGATGGACGAAAACATTACGAAGGATCCTCTTTCTAATTAACTCGTAAGTCATACCACACGCGGTTAATTCTCAAAATGTTTTTATAGTATCTTAAACCTAAGTACCGCATAGCACAAGGGTGTTTGAACACAATTTCCTAAATCTATGTATTTAGTTGATTGCTTGATTTTTGTGTTGCATTACCCTAATAAATTGAGTTAATATGCTATTTATTTTACCATCTAGCTTTCTAAACCTTTCTTTATTGTATCTTGTGGGTTTTTTGTTGTTATACATTATTTTTTAAAATATGCACTTTACTTCTGGCATGCGCTTGCGCTTTGTGCCTAAGCTCTAGACAGTGTTTGCGCTTAAGTGCATCTAGCACTTTTAACAACACTGATTTGGCCACTCATATCTCAATGGAAACATCTGGTTGACTTTCTCCCAAAAATCTATTTATGTTATTTCTAGAATCCCCTCCAAAAAGACGAAGAAATAATGTTCATCATTATGTTATTCTTTTTTTTTCAGGATGAAAATCCTTTAATATTAACATACCATATTGTTCGCAGAACTCGTGTCACTCTTAAAAGGGATGGTGTGGTCTTAGATTTGGTGCCACCTCCTACAAAGGTTAATAATCTGACTTTTGGCCGTACGTGGGTTGATTCCCCAGGGGGGATGATTATGACAAATTTGACTACGGGAGACAAAGCTGTTCTATACTTTCAGCCATGTGGCTGGTTTGGGTATTCCACGTATCCCTTCGTGTTTTTGTTTCTGTGAATTGCACTGTTCTTTGTATTCATATCTTTAATTCTTGAGTGTTATAATGGATCTATAAGTCATTCAAGTTGGTGGCATTCTTACCTGTGGAATTTTTAACCTGAGATTGAGATGAAGATGGTCTCATGGGAGATGTGTTTGATTTCTCCTACCACATGTTTTCTCTTAATTCTGTTATTTGCTACATTCTTGTTACTGTGCAAGGTAGAATTGGAACGATAAATTCAATAACACCTGTACATCTCGATCAATTTAAAGGTCCCCCCACGCAAAATATTAAAAAAATCCTCAAAGTAATTCCTGCAACTATCATGGCAATTGTTTTTTATTTGTTCCGTTTCCCTGTGTCCTAAAGTGTTTTGGAGTGTATGGTTCTGGTTATATTGCCGGGATGTGTCCTAAGCTTTTGGTTTTGTAATTGCTGTTAGACCTGTAGTTGTGTCTAGGACTCTGCTGCTTGTGATAAATCGTATAGTCAACTAGAGTTCTTCTCTTGGGGGGGTAGGGTGTTATTGCTCCCATTGTTCTTGTTCTGGCTTACTGGTTTTGGTACATCATGCTCATCGAAAATATCTGGCACAGGAATTGTATTATCTCTATTAAAATTTTTGTTTGTTGCAGAGCTGGTCAATATGAAGTGGATGGGTACGTGTATAATGCTGCTGAGGAGCCAAAAGTATTGATGACTGGAAAATGGAATGAATCAATGAGTTATCAACCGGGTGACATGAAGGGGAGCCTCTTACAGGCACAGAACTAAAAGAGGTTATTTTCCCTGGACCTAGCTTTACTTATATCTAATTTTCAGTTTGTAAAATATTTTGGATATTATAGAAGGCACCTGATGAGCTTAACAATAGAACGTTAGAATATTGAGCACAAGTGAAAGCGTGAGTGGAAGTAGGAGCTGCAATTTTGGAGGATCTTATGATCCGATGTGCATATACACAGATGCACATATATTTGGTATATGTACTTTTGTTAAAAATAAATATAGCATTCTCTTGACATCAATTGGCTCAGTTCCCTGTGTCAGATGTGACCTTTTCGTGCTTAGGCTGCTAGGGGAAGCCTGATTTGTTACATAGCTTAGAAAGACTGGAATGCAAGATTTATTACTTAACAAATGGGGTAAACTTTACTGAGCAAGTGCTCACTAATTTTTTATCTTCGTAAACTTCTTTAGGAAGTCTTGGTCTCTTAGACTTGCCTTCTGCTTTGTCGTAGAGATACGCAACAAGAGGAAGATGATAAGGCCTTCAATCATTTATTATGCTACAAGTCCAAGAGGATCATAAGCCCTTTTTTTTTTTTTTAATTGCACATTTTTGTAGCCTAAAAACTCCCAGTCTGGTTGATTCAAAGTCACAAGTTTTAAGATAAGAGTACAAGAAAATTAGAATTATCTTCTCCTTTTAAACACCAAGGTGATTTTCCCAGTTGAACCAGCTGACGCCCTTTTAGATAGTAAAACACTGTTAGTTCCCAGACTAGTTATTGGCAGCTGCCCTTTTCCTTTTTTTTCCCACAGGTTTGGCATCTTGCTGATGTTCCAGAGAATGAGAAATTTCAATACACGTATTTTGCGCATAAGATAAACAGCTTTGACACTGCTCCTAGGAAGTTGTTGGCATCAGATTCTCGGTTGCGGCCTGATAGATATGCACTTGAGAGGGGTGATCTATCCAAAGCTGGAGCAGAAAAGAGCAGGTCTCCCCCCCCTCCCTCTCTTCAACAAAGATTTGCTTTAAATTTCCTGGAGGAAATGAGATTAAACGACATGATGCAATAAATGCTTTTTTTTTTTTTTTTAATAATAATGATGGTTTTCAAGGTTGTCATTGTTATTCTAGTATGTTGAAACGGATAAGAATTAACCAATTTCAAATCAATATTTTTATGGAATAAGAACATATATACAGAGCAGTATGTTGCAAATTGTTTCAATAGATTTTTTGTTACTTATCACCTAGTCCCCACCAGAAAATTATATTTCTCGAGGTTGATTCTTCCTTCAAAAGCTTACATTGTGAGTTTGACCCTTCTTTCAGTTTGGAGGAGAGGCAGCGAGCTGAAAAGAGAAACCGAGAGGCCAAGGGACATCAGTTTGCACCAAGATGGTTTGATCGAACTGATGAAGTTACATCCACGCCCTGGGGTGATTTGGAAGTCTACCAATACAATGGTAAATACACGGAACACCGGGGTGCTGTAGATAGCTCAGAAAGCGTGGATGAGATTGATGGTAGATCAGTAGAGTTCAACCCATGGCAATATGGTAATTTGAGTACTGCATAATGAGCTACCTCTTGTTCTATATTTGGTTGAGGAATTCTGCAGTTAGTTGAGGGAACAATTTCTGGTGTGAGATTGTAATCCATTATTTCTTACTCATTGATCCTAGTAAGTTCAGTTTCTGTTACAGGAATATGTAATTATTCCACCTTTTATAGAAGCCCTTCTTTTTCTAGTAAATGATTTGCTAGCTGTTATTGTTCATCTAGTTGGGATTTCACGGGTGTTAGGATGATGAGTAAAATTTTTCATCTACGAACTTTGGGCAATTGAAACTGCCCCTATCTGCCCATAGCGGACAAGGTTTTCCCCCCATTTTTGTCCTTGCAATCGCCCCAAATAAAAATAGCAACTCCCAAATATCAAACAGAAATATAGCAAAAACCATCCGAAACCAAAAAAGTTAACCAAATCAAAGCATCACAGATATACAATGTAGATCTTAAAACATTTAAGATGGACAATGAAATGTGACAAGTTACATCTTAAAGAGTTTTACAGTTTAACGTACCATGATTTACTTATCCAAACATTAAAATCTTACCGTCCAAATTTCAATGATTTAAGTTTAATTGAGTCTTTAGGAGTTTGACCATAATCTACTTATCCAAACAGAGAAGTGTTAGACACATAAAGGGATTATGTAAAAGTAAATCCACAAAGTGACATAACTTCATATGATCTGTTAGATTTACTTTACAGTAAAAGTAACTTTACAATCTAATGTACCACATTATTCAAGCATGTTGTACACTGCATGCACCCCATGCAGACCATGAAGCGTGGCCACCACCAGATGCAGACCATCATACTCACNCACTTATGCCACGGACGGTGCCTGGTATCCTGACACTGCAGCAACCAACCATGTAACCAGTGAGATAGCAAACCTTAACCTCCACTCAGCTGACTACCAAGGCTCTGATCATCTCCATGTTGGGGACGACTCCATTGTGCCTATCACACAAACTGGTTCAGCTCTCTTTCCCTCACACTCTTCCTCATTTATTTTAACAAAAATGTTATGTGCTCCTTCCTTCAACAAAAATCTAATCTCAGTCAAGCAATTTTGCACAAACAACAATGTTTACTTTGAGTTTTTCTCTGATTGTTTTTATGTTAAGGATTGCAATACACGGAAAACTCTACTTCAAGGGACAACAAGTAATGGTCTTTACACCTTTCCGTCCTAATCTCCTCAAGTTCATTCAACCACATTGCACTCAATCCCTTTATGGCATTCACGTTTGGGGCATCCTTCACTCAAGATCGTCCGTCAAGTTCTCCTTTGGCATGGCTTACCTTTTGATAACATGTCTTCTATGCAATTTTGTAATGCGTGTGCAATGGCTAAACACCATCGCATACCAGCACCCACCAGGAAAACAAAATCTGTTGCACCTTTTCATTTAGTCTTTAGTGATCTATGGGGACCATCACCACATGTGTCTGAGGATGGTTTCAAGTTTTATATCTCTTTTGTAGATGACTACTCAAGATACACCTGGTTGTTTCCTCTTCAAACCAAGTCTCAAGCTTTACCCACTTTTGTCAAATTTAAAGCCTATGTTGAGTTGCAATTTCAAACTAACATTAAACAAATTCAAACCGACTGGGGAGGGGAGTTTAGGTCTTTTATTGAACTACTCTCCACAACTGGAATCACACATCGAATAACTTGCCCCCACACACACACTCAAAACGGTATAGTTGAAAGAAAACATAGACACATTGTTGATTCAGGTCTAGCTCTTCTCGGACATGCCTCGATTCCACTACATTTCTGGCCATATGCCTTTCAGCATGCAGTCCGTATAATTAACATGCTTCCCTCCTCTTCACTCAATTTTTTATCACCTTTTCTTACTCTCCACAAACGAGAACCAGACTTCAAGCAATTGCATGTGTTTGGATCGGCCTGCTGGCCAGTCACTCGAGCTTACAACAAACATAAATTTGACTTTCGGGCCCTGCAGTGTGTCTATTTTGGCATAAGTCCAGCCCACCGTGGCTCAATCTGCTATCACATTGAATCAAAACGTGTTTATATTTCCAAAGACATCAAACATAACGAACTCTCATTCCCCTTTGAACAAATTAATAACATTCACCAACAGTCCAAACCGGAGCCCACCCACACTTTACTTCCTCTCCTCACTTCACCTCTCAATCAAAACCAGCCGGCCCAATCAATCTTAGGTCCAGTACCCTCAATTTCATCATCTTCGTCCCTTCCTAACATCCCGCAGACACACAACACTCATGAAACAACTCTGCCACCACCAAGGACTATACTCACATGATCACAGACAGCATCTTCTCGCCCACGTCAATATACAGATGGCACCGTCCGCTGGCCACGACCACCTCTACCACCACCACAGGCTCACCTTTCCACAACCTCTTCCAACCCCATACCCGAAACCCCCTCATGTTACACAACTGCAGAAAAATTTCAAGATTGGCGAGAGGCAATGGCAAATGAATTTAATGCTCTGTTGGCAAACAAAACCTGGACACTGGTTCCCTCATCCGAAGCTCAAAACATAGTGTCCTGCAAGTGGGTTTTCAGAACAAAGAAACGAGCAAATGGCACCATTGAGAGAAGAAAAGTACGTCTCGTGGCAAAGGGTTTCTTACAGCAACCCGGCATCGACTACGATCAAACCTTCAGTCCTGTGGTAAAAGTTACAACTATAAGGCTTGTGCTAGCTCTTGCTGTAACAAATGGCTGGCCGGTTCAACAATATGACGTTCAAAACGCCTTTCTCCACGGTCCTCTATCGGAAACAGTGTTCATGGCACAACCTCAAGGTTTCACTCATCCGCAATATCCCACACACGTCTGCAAGCTCAGAAAAGCAATCTATGGTTCAAAGCAATCACCACGGGCATGGTATTCTCGACTCAGTCAAAAACTTGAGGAACTTGGCTTCACTACTTCACTTGCCGATGCCTCATTGTTCATTAAAATTACTGGTGCCTCTGCTCTTTATGTCCTAGTCTATGTGGATGATTTACTTGTCACTGGTTCTAATATGATTTACGTAACAGCTTTGCTTCATGACTTAAGCTTAGAATTTCCAATTACCAATCTCGGCAAACTCAGCTTCTTTCTCGGTATTGAAGCAACCTACAACAAAGATGGAATCCTCCTCTCCCAGAGCAAATACATTGCTGAGTTGCTAGAAAAGACAAAGATGCAATCTGCCAAACCAGTCAAAACACCAATGGCAGCTTCTGAAAAATTGAGCATGTACTCGGGTTCCATGTTCGAAGATCCATCTCTCTTCCGAAGCACTGTCGGATCCCTTCAATACCTATCATTCACAAGACCAGACTTGGCTTTTGCAGTAAGCAAAGTCTGCCAATACATGCATGCTCCACGGGCCCCTCACTGGCAAGCAGTAAAACGAATCTTACAGTATCTAAAGAACACTACTACCCTTGGTTTACAGATATCTAAATCATCTTCAATGGACCTTACAGCCTTCTCGGATGCCGACTGGGCAGGCTGTCCCAGACGATAGAAAATCCACAAGTGCCTACTGTGTATTTTCAGGATCCAACTTGATTACCTCGTCATCCAAAAAGCAAGCCACAATTGCAAGGTCATCTACTGAAGCAGAATTTAAATCAGTGGCAAATGGGTACAGAACCTGTGCAAAGACCTTGGCATTCATCTCACTACTGCACCGATCCTCTACTGTGATAATCTAGGAGCAACATATCTATCCTCCAATCCTGTTTTTCATGCAAGGACAAAACATGTGGAAATAGATTTTCACTTTGTGTGCAATCGGGTTCTAAATAAGTCACTCACAGTGGCTTTTATCTCAGGAAGGGACCAACTAGCAGATGCTCTAACAAAGCCACTACCGACAGCAAGGTTCCAGCTACTCTGTTCAAGTCTATGCTTACGTTCACTACAGCTTGACTTGAGGGGGCCTGTTCAAGCATGTTGTACACTGCATGCACCCCATGCAGACCATGAAGCGTGGCCACCACCAGATGCAGACCATCATACTCACGCACCACAGGCAGAGAATGAAGCGCGAAATACTTCACCACTACCTCATACGGTCCCTGCCAAAGGTACACTGTCTCTGCCACATAGCAGCACTCCACTATAGCCTCCAGAGCACCATCGTCCTACAATCCGTTGCTTTCTGTAAAGTTTGTTATAAAGCATATTTTCTGTTGCACCTTTCTCTTGCACTAGTATATATTAAGAGGCAGTGCCTCACTGTAAATGCATTGAAGTAGAAATATATACAAGAAGAATTCCTTTGAGTTCTAGCACACATCAAGTCACATCATTTTATAGATTTATTTTTGTATAATCTCTTTGTAGATAAAATATTTCTCATCCAAAATTATTTTTTAAAGCCCCACCAAGTTCGAAATAAGCAAAAATTATCTCATACATATATATAAAAATCGAAATGACTATATATATATATATCTATGAATTATATAAGTAAGAAATCGAGATACAATTCAAAAGACAATAACGTATGTTTCTTATTAGAGAATTACTAAGTTTATAAAGAGAATTATTAAAAAAAGGTTAAAAAACTTGCGTATATTACCTCAGGTCTACTTTACAATAAATAGATTCTAACATGCCAGGTCAGATCAAGTTTAAAACAAATTTTCACAATTCATTTTGTGGAGTAAGCATTTAGCTTGGGATTTGTTGAAATCAAACATGGATGGCCTGATATGGCAGGGGTGTGGCCTCCTACCATCTATATATAACAGTTTGGGAAAAAATACCGTTAGAAATAGTTATCCGGGGAAGGTTTTTGCTGGCTCAATGAAGGTAAATTCATTCACCTGTCTCAGGAACAGTTGAGAATGCAAGACAACATGCATGGTTTTGCCCTCCCAACATCTCACAAGAGTCTTTATGTCTGGGAAGGTTTTGTCTTCCTTGTATATAGAAACACTTTCAATCTATTTAATTTTATTTTATCTCATTATTTTCTAAATTTTTATATAAAATATAATAAACAATTCAATTTTTTTTAATTTTAAAATAATAATAAAATTAAAAAATAATATTCTAATAATATTTTATTTAACTCATTTAAAACTATCTCATCTCTTCTTACTATCCAAACAAGCACTCATTACATAAGTAAACGAGGGACCTGTGCATGGGCATGCAGCTTAACTGGGGGCTTGGCAGCTGTGCATGTGCTCTTTTTTGCATTAATGACGTTTTTCTTTCGGTGTATTAATTCCCATTATTTGTATATGTAGATTGGATGAGTAAGAATCTAGACAGAGAGTAGACTTGATGGCACCATTTGAATATGATCAAATTCAAGAGTCGTTGTTGTCTTCATTTTTTTAAGAGGATTTATTTTCGTTATTCAATGCCCTAATCATATATCGAGACAGAGTTACTTTAAACTAGAGAGTCTCCTAGCAAGCATGTGCAATGTGCATTCAATTGTTTTTTTTTTTTACTTTTTTTTTTGGTTATCTTTTCATTTAGGATAATAATAGGTTTATTATTTTTTATCATCTATTTACTATTTTTTTATTTTATCTAATAGTTAAGAAAATGATTATTATTAAAGTTGTATATTTTTTTAAATTTTTTCTTAATAATTAAGAATGTTAAAAAATACTTAAAAGAAAATATTAAAATATAAAAATTTCAAATATATTAAAAAATAATAAAAAAAATGATAGGAAGTAAGTCTATTATTATCCTATTATTTTTACTGATCCATAACGAAACTCGAGTGAGAGAGAGAAACCTGATGGTCAAATTGGGCAAGTTGATAACTTTATTATTGATGCCTTTGAATTTATGGTACTAGGGAACTGAATGCCGACTAGTCTAAAACAACTAGCTAGGTACCACATTTGGGGCCTAAAAATATTTTTCAAAATAATTTTTTTTTTTAATCTGAGATAATTGTAAATAATAACTAAATGGTTGCGTTTAGATAGTGAGATATTTTTAAATATTTTATAAATAATAAAAAAAATATTAAATAATGATAAATAATAATAATAAAATATTCTGAGAGCACCTTTACGTACCCAAACTAGATATTAATCAGCATGCAAAATTACATCCAAACAAGGTGAATAATTTATTTGAAGATATTGTTCAAAGAGTTTGTTCTTTTTTCAGTCTTTTCTATCTCTTGTATGTATTAGTCTTTTTCATCCCATGCATCTCCCACCTCCACTCTTCTGAGTTTAAACGTGATCACCTCTTTTCTCCTTTCCGTTTTTCCTTTTTTTTTTTTTTTTTGTTATTGTCTAGAGATTGGAGTTTCAAAAATCAATCAATGCTCGAACATCCATCGTTAAAAAGGTATAAATAACAAGCTGTAGGAACATTGACTTTCCGCTAATCTAGTCTCATCTGTCATTATCAACGCCCCACTCTTTTAAAAAAATAAAAATAAAAAATGCATTCTTATTTCTCTACTCAACCACCAACCATCTCTTTGGCAACCGTAACAATCCTAGAGACAAGTCCAGTTCGGATACATTTAAGTGTTTTAATTGATCGCATCTCACCATCATAATTTTTTAAAATTTTTATATAAAATATAATAAATAATTTAATTTTTTCAAATTTTAAAACAATAAAAATATTAAAAAATAATATTCTAACAATATTTTATTTAATTTTCATCTCAACTCAGTATATCTCAGACTCGTTTGGATTGCAAGATAATCTCATTTCATTTTATCTCATCTCATCTCATCTTAACATCAAAATATTATAAACACAAATATTTTTTAATTTCAAATTTTAACTTTTTCATTTAATCATTATAACTTTTCAAAATTAAAAAAATAAAAAAACAATTCAACTTTTTTCAAATTTCAAAATAAAAATTATAATAAAAAATTATATTTTAATAATATTTTAACTTTATAATATTTTTGTTTAATTTTTTTCTCTCATTTTCTAAAAAATCTCATAAAACATCTTAACTCAAATTAGTTCACTACTATTCACAAACTATTTCACTACTATTCACAAATTTATTATCTTATCTCATCTCAACATCTAAATAAGATTTAGTTTTTATTTGGAAACACAAATCATCTCATATTGTCTTATCTTATCTTACATTTTTTTTCATAATTTCATTCCCAAACATCACTTAATCAAAAATATTTTTTTTTCAAATCTTCAACTTTTTTATCAAATAATTACCTCATCGTTATAATTTTCTTAAACTTTCAAACAAAATACAAAAAAATAATTTAACTTTTTCAAATTCAAAAAATTAAAAAATTAAAAAATTATACTTTAACAATATTTTAATTTTATAATATTTTATTTAATTTTTTTACTCTTCTTCCCAAAACTCAATAAAATATCTTAACTCAAATCGTTTAACTACAATTCACATATTTCTCATCTCATTTCATTCTCTAAACGAGGCCTTAGATTAATTTTACTTCTCTCAACTAATTTCATATCTTGAATCTTCGACATGGTATCTTAGAATATAATTCAAATAACTAAATTGATATCTTCGACCTTTTAAGACAAGTGATAATTTAATACGCCAAACATCGATTGTCTATATATGAATAATAAGTTTTCCATTTTCGAATGATCATGAACAGCTATTGTTAATGGATATAATATTGATCAGCTTTGTATCCTTAAAGGTAAAATGCCCCAATGTATAGTCCATGCAGCTCATCATGATCACCCATTTTAGATCAACTCGCCATGACTCATGATGATCTCTAATTTTCCAAAGGAATATCAACCATATATTAATGATCATGGAATTGATTCAAATCTTGAAATCAAATAGTCCGTCGGTCGATGTACAAATCATTTCAGTCTTTGTATCCTTAATAGGCATGCATGCATAAGATTACAAGCATGCAGGGCATAACTTCTTCGCTTTACGTACGCAGGCACCTAATTTACAGGTAGGATGAAGAATCTGCTGCCACCTTTTACCTTTTCAAATCATTGCATTAGCTAGGATGAGAAATTAAATCTACATCGATAATGATGGTTTTAGAGTTTTTTTTTTTTTTTCGATCTTTTATATATTTATTTAAAGTTCTTCATGCTGCTAGTACGTCTGTGTTAAAAGAGTTAACTCTCAACCAACTCATCCATTGTCATAGCTATATATCGATCTCACTTAGCATTGAAGACTGGGATCTCATGAATATTGTCACTTTTACGTCAAGAAATCTCCCTATATAAGTTACCGGTTACGTGAACTTCAAACTCTCTCCTAACTTTTTCTTTTTTCTATTTTTTTTTCTTTTAATTTCAAATGCTTCCAAACTTCTGATCTTGGAGCTTGATCAACCATATATAATTAGGGTTACGACCCCCAAATGGATCGAGGATTTTAGGGTTCCAAAGCGTTTGGGCTTTAGATCAATAACAAAAAGATAATAAAATTCTCTGCCTAGCTAATTAAGACTAATATAACATCAGTTTGATTTCAGCTTGTGTGGGTGTCTAATTGATTGGGGGGTATGTGGGTGTCTAATCGACAGCACTTTTCCTAAAAAAAAAAATAGTTGCCAAGAAAATTAGTGTACGGAGGGAAATAAGCATGATTTTTTTAAATGATACAATGTATAATGCTAAATACAGTCTTAAAGTGAACACGTTTTGTGTACTTATTTTGAAAAAGATAGAGAATTTTTTTTTTAATATATATGTATGATATTTGTCAACTTTTTTAAAAAAGATTGCACGGAATTACTTGGATACTGTAAGACTGCAAATACCATTTCTCATTATACAAATACAACTTTTTTAATCATAGATCATGCATTAATCTAAATTAGGATAGAGGGTCCCAAAAATACTTTTAAGGGACAAACTAATTAATGGTTCAAACTCCTGTTTCTGGTTGAGTTAACGAAAAAATCAGTCGAATTGGCCATATTGGATATGTGGTTTGAGGTTGCAATATTCTTAAAAGGAGCACTATAGTCCCCTACTTTAAAGAGTTGATGGAGATTTTTACTTTCCTTTCTTATAGATCCTTAATTAAGATAAAAAAAAAATCTAGATTGTTTGTAACAAAATATGTAAGATCACATGCATAAAATATTGACGTATAATCCATGCGTATTCAGTGGTTATTGAATGAGAAATCTAAGAAATCTGAAAGTTAAAAACTGAGATTGATTTACCTTATTATGTAAATTGTATATGCAAATAACATTGATTGCCTTACAGATTTCTATACAATTTTCTTATTCAATTGAGGAGAGAGAGAGAGAGATGCCGGCCCCTTTCCAGTCAAGCTTAAGCTGGATCCCGGTAGACAAGAATGTTGAGAACAAGGTGGTGGTGGGGCAGGGCAGGGGCATCCCATGGCCATCTATGACTAGCCGGGGCTGTCTGCACTAGTACTCTCGTATTCTATATGCATGCATGTTCTTGTAATCAAATCGGATCACACATTTTTGTTTGGCTGCGGCTACTTTTGTCCATAACCTACAAAACCCACTACCTTTTTCCAGCCTTCTTGGGGTTGCATCCTCTCTCTCTCTCTCTCTCTCTCTCTCTGATCTCGTGGCCCAGCTAGCTTTCAAAGGCAAACCATACATTCCAGCTAAAGCTAGTCATGTGCCATAGTGTCCTAGCTAACAGGTTTTTCAGGCAATATTCACGTTGTTAACAACGTGATCACTCTCCACTCAATCCCACAGTACATGATTTAGCTACGCTACCTCTTTTTTCTTTTGTCTTGTTCTTTTCTATTAAACCTAGCAATCAATTACCAGCTATGATCATTAATTGGTTTCATTACTGACAAATGTTTTAATTTTATTTTCCTCGTAAGCCCTAAAAAAATAATATTTACAATTTTATAAAGATGTGCAAATCACGTAATCTTTTTAAAAAAGTGAATAAATATAAGAATTACCTAAAAAAAATTCTTTTTAAATTATAAACTCTATTTTTTTAAAAATATTGAGTGCATAAGACTTAGGTTATGTTTGGGGGGAGAGATGAGATTTTTCATTTCTATCTCATCTCATCTCATCATTACATCTTTTTCAAATCCACATATAAAATATAATAAACAATTCAACTTTTTCAAATTTTAATTTAACTTTTTTAAATCCCAAAACAATAATAATATTAAAAAATAATATTTTAAACTTTTATCTTAACACTATTCATAAAATTTTCAAAAATTCTCATCTTATCTCAACATCCAAACCTAACCATAATATTTTGAACTGTATCTAATATTACTCGTATCCTAATTATACATGCATATGGAAACCATTCTAAAAATAGTAAAAATGGGTATAAGAATCTGCATTTAATTGGGTTGATCAGGTTAATTTCATGTGCGACTTTGTTTTATCTTTTGGGAAATTTCATGTGTACGACTTACCAACCTACTACTATTGCATTTAATTAGTTGAACTAACGAAACATAGAGTTGCTAAGGTTAGTTCATTGGCCGTTGATGCATCCAACCATTCGACGTATTTGGTCATCGATCGGCGGTTTGGTTAATTATGAATATTATAATCCAGGTGGCAAACCAATGAGGCATACCATTTGCACCTCTGTGGATTCCCAATTGGCGGCCGACTTTCTTTTCATCGTGGGCGATTTGCATCTTTCCTGTTTGTTGCCGCCCCCTCTCACTTATCCTTTCAAAAATCTGTTACATTAATTAATTATTAAAATAATTACAATATCTTATTTATATTTTATGATTATACTTATTCATCTATTCTTATTTCTATACCCAACCTATTCATAACCAGATTAATTGAAGTTTAGAAAAATAAAGTATGTTATTTATTAGTTAATTAGTACTGTCTAAACAAATCATTTATTATTAAAAGTCGCTAATTTTATTAAAGAACCAAATATAAATATTTTTTTTATGAATTATTTTATTCTTAAGCCGGTGTATAAAGTGTACCTTTCATATTACTGAAATTTTAATATTTAATTCGTAATATTTAAAGTTTAAAATTTATATTTTAAACCAAATTATATTATATAAGTATTATACTAGGTGTGCTCTGCACATTGACTTAAGAATATAATTTTTTTATTCTTTACAACTTAACATATTTGATGTGTATTACAAGTTTTTTTTTTTTAACTCTAAAATTAAATAGAATGGTTTTTTTAAGAAAAATTGTCATAATTCATTCATTAGAGAAACTTATATCTATGATTGGATACATTTTAGGATGTCCTCATATCAAGCATGATATCGAAAATCAAAATAATGCATTTGGAACTCTAATTGTATACTATTTCCTTTTGTAACTGGTCTGATATTCATTATTGTTGATATTATCTACAAACAAATGTCTAAGAGACAACACTCTCTGTCTAACTATAAGGAAACCAAAAGGAAAGTAGTAAAATAGATGCGAAAAAGAACGAATTACAGTTTGGACCAATTTCGGTAGACTTTGAAATTTGTGACGGCCCGTGAAGGCAACACACTTGTCTTTTTTCAAATACAAAAGTCATATCTGAGAGGTCTGGTAGTGGCAAGTCTGGTGCTCTGGTGCATATGTTGACAAGAGCTGCCAGAATGGGTGGCGCGTGAGGACCATGCGTGGTGATTTGTACAAAAATATTACTTTCCTCAAAACGATTTTCAACCTGTGAATTTGTTTGTGCTGCACATATTTTTTGGAAGTTGCTGAAAAGTTGTAGATCTGTCTTTTTCAACTTTGAAAAAATTAAAATAAAACTAAGTAAAAGAAATATTGATAACAAGGTGAGTGAATGGAAAAATTAGAGGGAGTGGCAAAAATTAAATTTGAACCCTTAATTTTTTATTAATATGATATTTTGTATTAAAATTATGAAATATTTG